>PVIA01006701.1:0-93569 GCA_004024845.1 Tonatia bakeri
GACAGGAGTGCTGTGTTGGTATCTGAGCTTCTAGACCCGGGTCCCCAGCATTTCTGTTGAGGAGCAGCTCTGGCTACTCCCGGTCAGGAGCCCCCAGAGGGGGATGCCATCGGAGTGGGGGTGCAGGGGCAGGGTACAGTGCTCTGGACACCCAGCGGCCCCCCAGACAGATGGGCCGAGCTGGGCCTCCAGGACAAAATGCCCGAGGGAGGCACCTCAGTGACCTGTGTGGGACAGGCTCAGAGCCACCCTCGGGCAGACAGCAGGGAAGGAGGGAAGGTCAGCTTTGGGGGCACCCAGGACAGAGCCCCCAGAGCTAGAACCTCATGTCTATAAACTCCGGGGGTCTGGGTGGGCTCCGAGTCAGTGACGCAGGGGGAACAGGCCTAGGACAAGCTTTCTATGTCACACCTCCTTGGGGACGTGAGAGCGAGGCCTCAGTGTTTGCTCAATGCCCCTGCTGGTGCACAGAGGACGGCAGGGACAGGAGACGTGACAGGCTGTGCGGAGGGAGAGGGGACTGGCAGGGCCACGAGTGGCAGCGAGTGATGCTATGCAGGTGCCGAGGGATGACCTGAGTGTCCGTTGCTGGAGAGCTCTGAGGGGTCGGCCTCATGCTCTCTGCCCGTGAAAGCTGAGGTTGGAGAGGGACATGATTCGGCCGGGAGGGAACGCTGCTTGCAGTCGGAGGACCGGCTCACCTCTCCTGTTGGTCAGACGTCTCTGGAACCCGAGCCTCGGGCCCCGCACCGCTGACTCACGGAGAACAGCATGGAGGGCCTGCCACCTAGGACTCGAGGCAGCTGGGAGTCTGGCTTACGGTGACACGTCAGTGAACGGCGTGTCAGCACAGGGACCAGTCGGTCAGGGGCGGCCTGTCCAAGGAGCTCACGGCTGAGACCGGAGGAGGCGCAGGGAAGCACGGCGCTGTACAAGGAGGGCGTCTCGGACAGCACGGCCAGTCCCGGGCCAGGGAGAGGCCGGTTCTGCCAGAGGAAGGCTGGCCCAGGTTCAGAACAGAAATTCTGAGAGTCGGAGACGTCTCCAGAGTTTATCCAACGGCACCGAAGTCATTCAAGGGTTTGAGCAAAAATGTGGTAGCGTTTCTATTTTTAAAGCACCGCTCTGGCTGCTGTGTGGGGAAGCATCTGGAGGTGGCAAGTTTGGTTAGAAACCTCTGTCGGAGCTGGTGACGGTGACAGTGAGGGTGACGTGTCCTGAGATGGAAGGGGTGGCCGGCCGCAGGGAGTGGTGGCTGCAGAGAGACGGGATTGGCAGGACTTGCCATCAGATCGGAGGTGTGGGGAAACATGCAGGCTGACACCCGAATGGGATTTGGGGCGGGCACTGCAGTGGAGGCCGAGTTCAGGTTCAGAGGGGAGAAGCCTGGGAGGCCGCCCAGACGGGCAGGGGAAATGTGGGGCAGACACACACACACCCCCCGAACCGGCTGCCCCGAGTAGACAGGCTTTCCAGGGAGAGCACAGAATGGCAAGCGTCCTGATGGTGGGCTCAGTGTTCAGGGAAGACAGGGACAGCACGTCGGAGCTACAAGGAGGCGGGGATCAGGGATGGACAGAGCCACCCGCTGCCTGTGCTGCTGCTGGAAGGGTGAGCGTCCCTCCTGGACTTGGCAGAGTGGACACAGCCAGAGCCATTCCAGGACTGACGGAAACCCCTTGGATCAAACCGAACCGGCTACAGAGGGGCCGGGGAGAGTCAGACCCTCGGTGACAACGGCTGAGGCAGGATGGAGAGACAGGCGGGAGCTGAAGGGGGCGAGTGAGCCAGGCCCTCCTGCCTCCTGAAGCTTCACCCAGGCCAACGAGCTCCGAGCCGGGAGCTGAAGCGGCTTTGGGCCGTCAGCGCCGGGCTGACCGGAGAGCGCCCGCTCAGCCCTAAGAGACGAGCACGTGGCAGCTCAGAGGAGGGCCTTCAGCCACGGCCGGCTCCCTCGACCTCAGCTTCACCTGCTCCACCCTTGACATGAGTCCCTGTTTCTGGTTCCAACCTCGCTCAGGAAAACCTCCTGGAGGGTGGGCTCCAGCATCCAAAGCTCCCTTGTGAAGGTTGCACGTCCCACTGAAAAGCCCCTGCGTGCCCGAGGTCTGAAGGAGGCACAGGAACCCTCTTGATTCTGCACCTGCCCAGATCATACCGTCCCAGGCCTCCCAGCACAGCCCGGCCACCTTGTGCACCCCATCTCCCACCGTACCCACCCCCCAGACACTCCGAGCCTGCCTCCCACCCCGGCTGTCCCCCATCTCCACGCATCCACCGTTCCCCTCAGACCCAGCCCTCCCCCTCGCCCAGCTGAACCCCTTCCGCTCCTCAAGCCCAGCGCCAGCCCTTGTGCCTCTAGAAAACCCTGCCCAGTCCCCAGCCTCTCTCCAGCATCCTTCCCGCTGCCACTCCCCCCAGTTTGGGAGTCTGGCTTTCTCTGCAGGGCCCACACCCCCACCCCGAGGACCAGGGAAGCTGTCCGCTACTCTGGCCTTCTCTCTGCCGGGCTCTGTGCATCGGAGGCCCTTGGCGAATACGCATTTACTGGCGGGGGACTGAGAAAAGCGGCGAGTGGCCCTTCCTCCCTGAGGGGCGAGGCCTACAGTGACGTCAGTGGGGCCACCTGCGGCAGCAGGTCCACCAGGTGGGTCCTCACCACCTGGCCCCTACAGAGTCACTGAGGGAAGCTCCCACCATCAGCCGTTGCAGAAGCCTGCCCTCCTTGGAAATGTTCAGAATTTAAACCCCGGAAGTTCACATTTTCTCATAAGCACGCAATGGAGTTTCAGTGCCATTTCGGGCCGTGGATTTCCTGGGTACCGTCCCACTGCAGCTGCTGAAAAGGCAGCTTTCTCACCGGGCCCCTCTCCTGCTTCTCGTGATAAACACGCTGACTGCACTTGGTGAAAACTGGGGGTGCGGCGTTTCTCCCACTCAGGGTGCTGGCGGAAGGGGGCATGCTAACGACGGGCTGCGGCGACGTTCATGTCCTAGGGCTTCCCATGAAAAAGTGGGCACTGGCCAAGCTTTCGGGGTGTCAGCATGTTGTGGAAATGGGTTCCATCAACTCCGAGCTCCAGAGTGGCCTCAGACACAGCACCAGGGCTGCAGTCACAAAGAGAGGGGCGGGATCTGGACACGGACCCACAACAGCATGCTTTACACTCCTGGGGGACCACGCCTGCCCCCTGCATCAACAACTTAAGACATTGAAAGGAGCAGTTTAAAGGCAAAAGTTTCCACCAACCCCAGTGGTGAAAACCAGCAAGGAAGGGCCAGTGAACTGGTGCCCTCAGAGCCTCCCAGGGGCACTGACCCCGCCCCCAAAAGGTGGTCCCAGGAGGCCACGCCCTCCCACACAGTCCGGGAAGTTCCACTCCCCTGTCTGTTCCTCTCCCACCTAGGCTCCTCCTGAGGTCATGTGGATCTTTTTTGATGGAAACAATTCTTCATGTATTTGCTTTTGATTGCTTACTTACAAGAGAGTAAGGCAACCTCCACTATTCTAGGGAACCCTAAGCTACAATTACTGTCCCCAACGCCTCCATCAAGGCCACACTGCCATCAGGGCCACCAGGCCAGGGAGACCAGAGGGAGGCCCCCTTGCCCCGTCTGGCCCTTCGTCTGACTTGGCTGGAAATCACAGGTTTCAAGAAAAACCCAAAACCAGCACTAAGAGACACATGTGTCCCCCTGTAATCACTCCGGTGAGGGTGTGTCTGTTCGTAAGTGACGTGATTCACTCAAAATAATGTCCCCCGTGTCCCACGTGCAGCTGCTCTCCCGAAGGGCAGGAACACAGAGCGTGCAGACCTGGGGGATCCGGGACTCTCACACCCCCTCAGCAGGAGGGGGCTCTTCCCTGCACGGAGCCTTCTGCTTGAAAAGTGCAAACTCCTCCGGGGAGGACAAAGCGACCTGCCAACATTCCTTTTAGTGGCTACCAGGAGCCTCAGCTCCCAGGTTCCCAGGGCGAACTAAAAGCCCGCAGCCTGCCGCAGCTGCTAGGTGGTTTGACCCACATCCTCACGCACTGGACTGGCCTCCGGAGCTCTAGACTTTCAGGTTAATGAAGGAAAGGAGGCTGGCTTTCCAGAAAAGGGCTTCCCTAGAGACTCCAGGCTAATTAGGGTGCCCTGGACCCCCCTGCCCGGAGCCGCAGGCGGAAGGCAGGCCCCAACCCTTCCAAATGCTGGAGTTGCTATCTGCTCCGAGTCTACTTCTGAAAGGAAGCTGGCGGGGAAATACGAACATTTAGTAAATAAGAGAGTCCTGGACGCTGCCACCCAAGCCCCAGCGTGCGGTGCAGTGCTGGGCAGGCTGTCGGCCCCTGGCGGCGGAGGAGCGGCTCCAGGCTGCGTCTCCACCGCGGCCACAGCGCCGGGTGCGCACGGAGCGGCGCTGCTGAAAGGAGTCGGAGATTCGGCAGTGGGCTCCCGGGTATCCCTCCCGGAGCCGCAATTAGGAAAGTTCTGGAGTAAGTAAAGACCCCGGAGCAGAAGACGCACGGCGCGCAGCGTGAGCCCGAGTCTCTCGCGCAGGCCGCCAACCCTGCCCAGCCGAACCGGCTGGTGCCTCCGCTCCCACAGCCCAGAACTGGTCCGAAGGAAGGGCGCCCAGCCAGACGGGCGGCTCTGCCGAGTCTGCGGTTCTGGATGGAAACGCCTCCAGGCTGCCTGGCCTTTGGGATCAGGGTTTGAATTCAACAGTCGAAGGAACGTGGTATAAACACCCAGTCCCGCTCGCTCGGACGCCGGTACCTGCTTTGCCAAGCTCGCTCGCGTTTCTCCAAAGGACGCACGGCACAGCCCCCGCGCCCCCGCACTCCCTTCCACCTCTCTCCCCACAGGTTCCCCAAACTCTTCCCGGAAAGCCCCCGAAAGCACAGACGACGCCCTGAAACTCCCGGGGCACTGGCCCACCACCCCCACCTGAGTCTCTGCAACCCTCCTTGCTGCGTTCTCTCCGCCCCGCACCATCTCCTCGCGTTCGCGGGGAGTCAGACGCAAACCAGAGAAAATGCTTCGCGAGGAGCCTCCCTACACCCGCCCTGTCACTGAAACAAAAGCGCAGGGAGGAGGGAGGTGGAAGAGGAGGCGGGGGGAAGGTTTAGAGAGGATGGGGGAGCGGAGAGGAGAGGCTGGGGAGGAGGTCGGGGTGGGAGCAGCGGAGGGGCCGGAGGGAGACCCGCGCGGCCCCGCGCGGCCGGTCGCTTACATGCCCAGGTCGCTGTAGGTGTTGAAGAACTCCATCTGGTTGCACGCCTGGATCCAGCCCACCACCCAGGTCTCGTGGCGGGGAATGGGGGGCATGACCACGCGGGCCGAGGCTTTGAAGTAGGGGGTCTTGTAGCGCAGGACGATGGGCGAGGTCTCCTCGATGCGCGTGGGGCACTGGTCGATGGTGGCGCACACGTCGTACACCACGATGTTCTCGCGCCGGATCCGCGCCTTGCAGGCGATGCTCTGGATGCAGCCCATCCTGCCGCCCGGCCGGCGCGGCGCGGGGCGCGGGGGCCGCGCGGGCAGCCGGGGGCGCCCGTCACGCCGGCATGGCGACGCGCCGCCCGCGCCCGGGGCGGCTCAGCTGGCACCTAGGGGCCGGGCGCCGCCGCCGCCGGGCATCCTCCGAGGAAGCCCCCTCCTCCCCCGGCCGCGCGGGGTCCGGGCTGCCGGCCCCCGCCCCCGCCACGCCCGTCCCTCTCTCCCGCAGGGTGCGCGGAGCGTGCGCTCCTAGCAGGGGGTGGGCGCCCCCGCCGGCTCCAGCGCCCGCGCGGAGGGCAGGGAGGGGAGCGGCGCTGCGAGGAGGGGCGCCCGCCGCGGGCCGGAGCCCCCCGCCCCTCGCCGGAGAGGCGGCGGCGGCCGCATGGAGCCGGGTCCGTCTGCCGCCGCCGCTGCCGCTGCATGAACCTCTGCACCGCGGCCGCCCCCCGCGAGCAGCGCACCCAGCGGCGCTGCCGGCGGCGCGCGGAGGCGGCGGCGGCGGTGGACTCGGCTCCCGGGCCCCGCCCCAAGCGGCCGCGCCGGCACCCCCGCAGCGCGGGGGGCGCCCGGGGGCGGTGGCCGGAACCGAGTGCCGGTGGGCCCGGCAGCCAGGACGCGATCGCAGAGGAAACTGGCCGTGAGCCAGAAGGTTTGTCCCTCTCCGGCTGCCGTCCGCGAGGGGGGGTGCTTAAAGGGCCGCGGGCGCGGGTGGGGCCAGACACGTGGACCGGGCGGGCGGGGCAGGGCTGCGGTGGGTGGTGCCCGGGTGCAGGGGGCGAGGGGACCCGATCAGACTTGGGCTGGGGTGGGCGTGGGGGGCGGGGACCTGGCTTGACGCGGCAGGTGGGAATCCGACCTGGGCGGGGTTGGGGGGGCAGTAGTGGGGGCCCGGCCCTGGGGGAGTAGGAGGGGTTGTGGGGACTAGGCCAGGCCGTGGGGACGGTGGGGGTCCGAGTGGGGCGCGGCGCTGTCTGGAGTCGGGGCGGGGGCCGGCAGTGGACGCTGGGGGCGGCGAGGGGCGAGGGGAGCCCGCGCCTCCTGCGATGGCGCTTTGCACCGGAGCTCCCCTGGTGCCCCACCCGCACGACCCTGAGGTCAGGGCGCCAGTGGAGGTCCGGAGGGCCGTGGGCGGAAGACTTCCCTGGATTTGCTCTGGAAGTTTTCTTGCCACCTCGGCCTGGAGGGAGGGTACCCAACACCCGGTCACCAAAGCGCCAGCAGCTCTGGTTGAGTCTGGGGCTCAGCCTCTGCTCGTCGCCTGCCCGCCTCCCATCCTATCCTCCTCGGAAAACGCTTTTCCCACAAAACGGCAGTGACCTTGCCGGAGATGCCGCGAGGTGAATGCAGCTGCGTCCTAGACACAGGCTGTGCCTAGCCTGACCCCCGGGCTGGGCTAGCGTCCTTCTTGAGGTCGCCCGAGGCAACGCGTGACCTGCTGAGGACAAGGGGAACTTGGGCACGTTTGGGAACCAGGCTGGACTTACGTTGTCACTGCGCATGATAGCCGTCTACCCGGGAGAGAGCCGGGACTCAGGGACCCAGCCTCGCCTGTGCACGTGGTGCCCGGCCCAGGGTTGCGTGGGTGCAGGAATGAATGAGAAACGAACACAGCCTGGCTGTAACTGTCCTGCGGACACCGCCACCGCGGACACTGGGCCCTGCGTGCCGCGAGGCCCACGTCAGGTGTCGGATACTGTGGCCAAATGTGCTAAACAGAAAAAAAAATGGCTTAGCAGATGCTTTTCCTGCACTTTTTGCATTTGTATTTTCAAAGCCAATAGCTTCTCCGTAAGTGCTTCCTGTAATTACGGGCCGTGCGCCGGTGCCCAAGTGTGGAATGCTCTGACTAGCAGGCTGCAGGAGTCAGCCTGCAGCTAGAACAGACGCGATGAGATCTAAGCGCCCTTCATCCTTGTTTCGGCTTTTCCGGCACGTGGGTTCGCTTTGCAGCTAGCAAAAAGGCGGTTTGGCCCTTGGGTGAACACTCCTCTCCCCTCTCTGGGTAGCTGCAAAGCCTGACCGTGGCCCCTTCTCCCAGCAAACGCTGGCTGCCAGCAGGAGCGGACAGTGTGCCGCACTCTAGGATTCGGAGATGACCAGGGTCACGGAAGACCGACCTGCTGACAAGCTGTCCCTGTACGGTGTGACTCGTAATGTAATCATGTGCCCAGTTTTCCGGGAGCTTGGGCGGGAGAGCCGCGGAGAGAGTCACTTGTGGCTGTCTCGAAGTAGTGACACTGGCGTGGATCCTCGGGACGCCGATAGGGGCTCACCGAGAAGAGGGGTGAAAGGAGTGGAGGGCACGGGGTGGGCAAAGACAAATGCATGGAGGTGTGGGGGAGAGACACAGGTCACGGCCAAGGAGTCCTGTGCAGACCACGGGTGTCAGAATCCCAACCGGCACTTGGTTGGACCCTACCTTGATTGTGTGTGGAAGCAAGCTTTGCATTTGGAGAATTACTCTCTGTCAATCTGGGGGACGGAGCAAGCGTCATTACGAGCCAGGTGTCGGGACCTTGTGGGCACAGATGACCTGGCCCAGAGCAGGGGCAGGGCCGTGGGGCTGCGGGGCCTGGCTCCTCTGGGGAGGCACTGAAGAGGTGACATCGACTTGGTGACAGATCTCGTGTCCGGGGGAAGAGTCTGGCCCGCTCTGAATTTTCCGGCTTCGGCATATAAATTCACGCAGTCCTGACTGTCAGAGCAAGGGCACGGAAGGGGAGCCGATCCAGGCTGTGAGTTGTCACGTTAACATCGAGGTCTGTGGAGGGGATGGTGGGCGGGGGCCGGAGCTGGAGGCACAGCGGTTTTTCGGTTCCAGGAAACAGACCGAGAGAAAAGCATTCAGTTGGGGGAATTTAGTTATCTTTGTCGATGGGAGTTCTTTGTCAGGCTGCAATTTCGTGCATAAATATGGTCCTTTGTCTTCTGGGAGTGCACGCTAAGCCTTCCCCAAATTAGAGGAAAGTCATAGGAAGGAAAAGAAATCTTTGTTTTCAGATTAACATGAAACTGTGCCCTCTCCAGTGGAGTGCCGGTAAAATGTAACTCATTAGTCATAGACTTGAACCCTTGACATTCTCAGAGGGTTCACCCATGACCTTCACGGGTCTCCAGAATCACAAATGTCGCCATGACATGCAATTTCCACTATAAAAAGCGGTAAAGTGGAGCTGAGAAATGGGAGGGACTCTTTAATGGTTCTATAAATGCCGGGCCAAGGTAATTTCTAAGGCGGCTTAAGTCAAACTTTGCCATTAAAATAAACTCCTTACTTCACGACATCTGTCCCTTATTAACTCCACAGTTCCCTGACTCTGCGAAGGAAAAAAAAATCAGTGAGAACCCCAGCCGGAGAGCCGCCCCATAGATGTTTCGGAGCAGAGCAGAGCTCGCTGTGCGGGGACAGGAGCGCCAGGCACTGGGCGCGGTCCCCTCGCCAGCTGAGCGGCTGGCCATTCAGACCTGTGTCTCAGCAAACTCACTCATGACAGGGACCTTTCAGGTGGCTCGGTGGAGGCTGTTCCCATCCACGAATATTCGATCTGCAAGTGCTAACGGCCGCTACTGCCTGTAGCTCAAGGGAGCGTTCCGCCGAGCCCACCCACCACCCACGCCTCTGCACGGCTCCTGTAAGCTTGTCCTTCTCTCTTGGTGTGGTGTGTCTCCCCTGCAGCGTCTCTTAGCATCCCAGGCCTGCCTCTGCCCGCATCCTTCATGCTGGTCCACAGCGGTCGGGTCACGCCTGTCCCCCTCGATGGGCCGTCCACTGCCTGGGGGCACGTGTCATCCGTTCCTGTCGTCCAGCCGTGTGCCTGGCACCCAGGAGCTGCCCCATAAGTGTTCCAATGACTCGGGTTATTTTTTAAACATCCGAGCTCCGTCTCCGTGCCTACAGCAAGCCTACGTTTTCACCCCGCCTCCTTCCGCACAGCCCCTCCCTCGCCCCTCCCCTCCCCCCAGTGCGCCCAATTGAGGCTGAGTGCTGCCCTTTGTCTCGGGGAGCCCGCTGCACCCTGTCAAGGGCTGTCTGTTCTGGGCACCGAGAAATGGAAACACTTCCACGGCCAGACCTTCACGACGGTCATTCCTTGTGACTGCGTTCGAGTTTGGTCTTGGGGCACAGCACAAACGTTCCCTTGTGTTCCACGCTTTTGATGTCCCCGTGCCTGAGACGGCCCTCAGTTCCCCCAGTCGGGCCCGGGGGCACACTCCCGGGGGGCCGGCCTCGCCTCCCCTGCCCCCGAGGGCCCCTCACTTGGCCTCCCGTGACCCCGTGCCTGGCCTTCCCAGAAGCGGGGCCATCTCCGACGTCGCTCTTCCTGCCCATTGGGTCCTCTCTCAGTTTGTCAAGGGCGCTTTTGAGAAACTCTGGGTCACAAGGAAGGGCCAATTTTCCAGTTGACCTGGGCTGGGCTTTCAGAAACCGCAGAGCAGACTCCCCGGAGCTTTCAGGGAGGATTTGCCTGCGTGCGGCACTCTGGGGGATGCAGGCGGGCAGGTTCTGTCTCGCTCTGGCTGTCTGAACACGGGCAAAGGTTAAGTGGATCTCTACGGTCCGAGAGGACAGGACTAAAGGGACAACTTTTTCTTGGTCGTGGACACTTGCCACCACCACTTCCAGGCGGAGTGGCCATTTCTCCTCCAGGCCAGGCCAAGACACTCAGCTCCAGCCGACTGCGGCAGCAGACCTCTGCCTGGGGGAGCTCTCAGCCCCAGGACGAGGCAGCCGCTCCCAGCCTCCAGTATTTCTTCCTCAGCTTCCCCCACCACCTTGCCTGGGGTTGGGCTGCAGATGGAAGAGCCATGCTGTAGTCCCTCGGCTGTCCTGTTGGAGGTCGCCGGCACTGTCTGTGACACACCGAGTCCCTTCTCTATCCTCACCCATATGCTCTCATGCTCTTCTTCCAACCGAAGACTCCACAAATCCCAATTCTCCTGGCTCCCTGGCCCTTCCCGCCCCTCCTCCCCCACGGTGGCGTTCCCTAGGGTCCCTCCTTGCTACCTGGACCCCTTCAGGTTTAAACTGTCATTTTCTGTCCTGGCTTCCAAGTTTGCCCCTCTGGCCCCAGCATTCGCCCTCGCCCAAGGCCAGAGGCTGCGATGCCTCCGTCTGGGTGCACCGCCATTTCTCTGGCTCCATCAGGGGATGCCTCCTTGCCTCCAGCCAGCGCCCCCTCCTGGCCACCCCGTTTCTGGCTGAGGACCCCTCCGTCTTCGCCACTCAGCACTGATCTCCAAACGGTCTCCCACAGAGCAGAGGGAGAATAGAATCCCACTTTCAGCCCTTCCTGTGAAGATTTCTGTGTGTGTGTGTGTGTGTGTGTGTGTTATTGGTGAACAGACCGGCACTGCGGTACCGACATACACACTTTATAAATAAGAGGACACACAAGCTGACGTGGCAGCCGCTGGTCTGGTTTCCGTCTAGCTGGTCTCCTTGTCTCAGTTCCTCCTTGCACACGATGCTGAGATTTATTTTCCTCACACGCACTTCTCAGTGGTTACAGGCCAGTCTGGACCCAGGCATTCACTCACTCATTCATTCATTCATTCATTCCGTCTGAGCAGCTGCCACCTGGAGACAGAGGAGAGTGAGATGTGGCCCTTGCCGCCCCAGAATCCGGGAGGAGGGGCCCTCGTCACCTCGAGCTCTGTTTGATGAAGAGGACCTTGTGGCCCAGCCCCTCCCGACCCTCAGCCTCGTGGCCAGGCTCCCACTCACATGTAGCCACGTGGAGTTGCCGAGCGTAGCGGAGCGTCCGCCATCTGTGCCTCTCATGTTCACATCCTGCAAACGTGCACACTCCCAGGGGCAGGACCTCTGCCTTCCTGTTCATTCACGTGTCTCAGGCACTCCGCACCGCACCCGGAATAGAGCAGACATGTAACTGTGTCATCGGTTGTTGAAGGCACCGATGTCCCCCATTCAGCCAACCCCCCACCGGAGCTCAACTAGATGCCACCCTCCGCAAGGCTTGCCACCTCCCAGGCCCTGCAGGGCTCGCTGTCCGGCACTCCCGGAGTCCCCGGCACCTCCACCTTACCACACTTCCCTGTTAGTAAGTGACTGGTCGTTTCTGGGATTTCACCGTGATCTGTCTTCCTTGCTAGAGTCTAGATTCCCTGAGGGGAGGAGCTGGGTCTGTCTTTTTCATTGCTGTTTCTCCAGCCATCCAACCGAGGCCCCCTTCACAGGGGTCATTCAAAGAATACTCCCTGAATGAGGGGGTGACCCCATTTTGGGGGTCACCTGTGCAGAATCTTGGTCCTTCTAGAGCTGAGGCCCTACCTGACCCTGGGCGGGAGACAGATCCCTGAGCCCCACCGTGGGGACTGTCCCTGCCACATGCTCACAGATGTCCCTTGTGAAGCCTACCTCCTTGCCATTCCTAGACCCACCCACTCTGCCCCTGCCAGGTCCCCCTGCGGCTGCACCTGAGCTGTACTCACCGGACTAGACGCATTTCTGTCACCTCGGCTTCGGGGTCAGCACGTGAGTTCCAGGTCCCATGCCTCCTGGGCAGCCCATGCTGGGGGCATGTGCCTGGAGATACATCAGGAGGTGTGAGGAATGGGGGAAGGTGTCCCCAGGGACCATCGAGTGGGGAGCACAAAGGTGAGCTGTGTTCACCCACCAGACCCCACCGGGGCTTCGGTCCAGGCTGGGCGACCCCCATCCGAGGGCAGTGATCTCCGTGAGCATGGACTTTGGGAATAAGTGCGTATTTCTCTTAGTGCTGGACACATTATTTATGAAAGCGAGCCCTAATCCAGTGTCACACAGGCAGCGAGCAGTGCAGAGGAAACCGTACAGAAGGGAGGGAGAGAATCCCTTTGGATGGGGTTTGTGTTGAGTGGAGTAGAAGCCAGTTCTGTCCACGTGGCTCAGGAGGCATCGCACACAGTGGGGGTGTCAGTGCTGGCGATCCCCGAGGCAGGGCAGTGACACTCAGGGTCCTGCGCCAGCAGGGGACGAGCCCACGGCAGACCACACATCACAGCTGCATTTCCCGAGCCCCCGCGGAGCTGGGCGGAGAAGCCCGGCTGTGTCTCTAAAGTGTTCGAAGCACAATTGATTGTACCTTAAAATAGGCGCCCGGCCTGGCCCCGGGCACCGAGCTGGAAAGTTAGCGTGGAGGCTGTCTGCCTTGTTAACAGCAGGTGGGAAGCCGCGCCTGCTCCCTAGCCTCGGGCAGTCGTGGGAAGCCTTGGGGCCTCAGTTTCCCTGTTTGTGCATGGAACTCAACGAGATGGTCTTTGTGGCAGCTGCAGATTCCATCGTTTTTGTTCCAGGGGACAGGAGAGGAGGCCTGAAGACTGAGGGCGGGGTCCCCAGCGAGCTCCGCACCTGCAGGGGAGCCGCGTGGAGGCCCTTCTCGCATCCAGGGAGTGATGGAGGGAGGGCGGACGGGGACAGATCCTGAGTTCCAGGCAGTGGAACGGGGGACGTTGGAGATGACGTAGGATTGGTGGCTGGAGCCCAGGTCCGTGAAAGGAATCGGGAGCAGGTTGGAAAGCCACGGAGCAATAAACCACAGTGCCTTTCCCGGTGAAGCCCCTCTGTCGAGATGCATTAGCCCCTCTGTGTATCGTTCGATTGGCTTTGTTCGAACTTGGCGATGATGTTTCGTGTTCCAGGTCCACGGTTCCTTCATTGTAAAGGGCATCAGGATGGTGCAGGCTCCACAGGATGAGCTGGGCCTGTTCCTGCTTCATGTCTGTTTTCTATTGCTGCTGACAGTGACACAGATGTAGTGGCTTAAAATGACACAGACTTATTGTCTCATAGTCCCAGGGGTCAAACATCCAACGTGGATCTCACTCGGCTGACGTCAAGGTGTCAGCAAGAACTGGTGGCTCTCGGGGAGGAGCTTCCTAGCTTCCCTGGCTTCTAGAAGCTTCCCACACTTCTCAGCTCAGGGTCCCTCCTTCCATGATCAAGCCAGCAGGGTGGGGCTTCCCGTCTCCTTCACTCCCAGTTCCTGCCACCCCCTCCCCCCACTGATAAGGATTCTTGTGGTTGCACTGGGCCCCCAGGACACGGCAGGGTCATCTCTCCCTCTCAGGATCCTGAGTTCAATCACAGCTACAAAGTCCCTTTCAACACCGAAGGCAGCACATGACACCTGTTCCTTCTTGTGCAGGGAGCCCCGCCCCCTCCTGCCTGGCCACGCCCTCTCCTGCCTAGCCCTGCCCTCTCCTGCCTAGCCCCGCCCTCTCCTGCTGGGCCACGCCCTCTCCTGCCTGGCATCCAGGGACTGGAGCCTGCTGTTCTGTTCACGCTGTTCCGTGTTTTAGCTGCTTGAAGACAGAACCTTCAGTCACTGTTCCCGAATCTTGGGTGCGAGTGGTTGGAGACATCAGACAACTTAAGATGAGGTTGCTGAAAGACTTGGCCTTGGAAGAAGCTTCAAATCCACAGGAACGTTGCCGTGGTCGCAGAAACCTCCAGTGTGGAGGCTCGGACGCGGCAGGAGCTAGAGACAAGTGGCACGTGCCGGAATCTTCACTGTCCACTCTGCCCCACCCGGAGCAGACGTCTGTCCACGTGGGGCCTCCCACAGGCTCCCCAGGGCCAGGCCCAGAAGCCCCCCTGGCACTGGGGGCCAGGGCAGTGAGTCACCTCCCCCTCATCTCAGGGCGACCCCTGTCCCCCTCCGCCCCTGGCTGGAAGTTGCTGACATCGGCTGGCAGGGCTGGGCATGGCCCCTTGGCCGCCGAGGATTTGCCTGGCTCCCTTGAAGAGGATTTCTGTCTGTGTTTCCAGGGAAACAGGCCTGAGCCCCACGGGGCCTGCTAACCTCTCAGCACGGGAACTCAGCCTGCGGACTGAAGCTGCCCGCCCAGCGCCTCCTGCCTGCCTCTTGGGAGCAGGAGGGACTCCTGGGCATGGCGATGATAAATGACTCTTCTTCCTCACAGGGACTCTGACCCCTGCCGGGACGAGGGACGCACCAGGCAGCTGTCCGTGCTGCAGGGCAGCTGGTGCCCTGGATGGGTGTGAATCCTGATGCTTGCCCATGTGGAGAGACAGAGAGATACCGAGGTATCTGAAGGCAAAGCATCTCAGGCCTGGAAGAGTCTTTCCTCAACCTCCTTGGGACTCGGCACCATTTCCCTTCTGGGTTCGTTTCCTGAAGGCGGAGTCCATGGGCACCACCCCCACACTGGGGGCAGCCAGGGTGGCCCCGCCAAGGGACGCTCTCGCCTCCCTGGGCAAACCGTGACGGCTCCTGTAAGGACGATAGGTGGTCGCGGCGACGGCAGACGCAGGCATCGTCTGTGCGCACACAGCAGGGGAGACCCGCTGACGGCAGGGTGTGAGAGTGTGGGTGTCCCACCCCCCCCAATCGGCTGCAGCCCAGCGGCGGGCAGGACGCCCGGTGGCACCCAGTGAGGGCTGACTGAGTGCATGTGCAGAGGAGGGGTCGGCTGCTGCCCTGGGCTCGGGGACCGACACGCCTGCCGAGCTCCTCCCGGGAGGAGGTGGCACCGACGCCATGGCAGAAAGCAGAAACGACGCCTCCCCTTCCGCGGGGCGCTGTCCGGTCTGGGGAGGGGCCACGCTGCAAGGTCAAACATTGTGACACGCACCCAACAGCGATTCACAAGCCCTGGGAGGGGGAGGCCACTGAATTCTAGTGTCTCCTTCAACCTCTGTGACATTTGTCTGTTTTCCCATCGGGTCTTCGAAACCCTTCTGCACGGGGGGCCTTCTCTTCACGGCAAGCCTCTCCTCCCCAAGGGGGGAGCCGGGCGCTCCCACCCTGGCTCTGGGGGCCGCACCCATAGTCGGCCCCAGTTCCGACTCTCAGACATGCTGCTGGGAGACTTCCATGCAGAAGGTGCAGAGTCGGGAGCAGGAGCTGCACCCCACTCTCTAATGTGGGCCCTTGGCTACCGGGGGGCCGCAAGGTGGAGTTTGGGGCTCCCGGGGGGTGTGCATTGTGCCGCCGCTCCCCGCAGCGGGGTGTCCGTGGAAGCCAACCGCAGCGTGGTCCCTGCTCCTGCCACCTCCCAGCCTGGCCTTCTGGCCCCCTGGAGATTCTCTGAGCTGCCGGCTGGTTTCAAACAAACTCTCTCTCTGCGTGAGGCAGACAGAAGGGGTTCTGCTACGTGTGCCTGCGAACCGGCCCGACGCCCCCTGCTGAGCGCCTCCAAAGGGACGTCGTTTGTTCTGCGGCTCAAGGAGGACTCCCTGGGTCAGAAGGAGGGAGCAGGCCCCCCACCCCTGAAGGGGTGGACGCAGACCTCGCATCTGGAACCCTCCTCGCCGTGTCTGCTCTCCGAAGGAGCGCTCTGCGGCCCCCATCACCAGGTCTGGGGAGTCCCCCAGCAGGCACAAGCCCAGGGTATGCCATCATCATCCCAGGCTTGTCCTCTGTCCCAACTCCCAGGGACACACGTTTAGAATCTGACCTGTCACTGTTACTTGAATCCTTCTCTCCACCCACACTCCTGCTTCTCTTGTGCACGCCCCCACGCACTGCCCACGCACCCACGTTTAACCAGCCCCTTCCCTCTAGGGCAGAGCCCCTCAGCGGCGCCCTGTGGCTTGCAGACTTGGGCCCCAGCGCCTTTGATCTTGCCCCAGAAACCCATCTGAAGCTCACTTCCCGCGACTCCCTCATCGCCAAGTCTAGCCACCCACCAGTCTCCAAACAGCAGGTTCTCGCCGCTGCGTCTGAAGTGCGCGCACGTCTCTCCCTTCTCGAGGCGCCCTTTGTCACGTGATGCGTTTGGCGTACTCCTACTCAGCCTTCAAGGCTTCGCGAGGATGCCGCCGGCTCTGGGAAATGGTTCCTGCTGCTTCCAGCCAAGAGCAGCGCCGTTTGTTCTGCGCTTCCTGAGCGCCGCTGTCTGCCCTTCCAACAGCGCGCTCGCCGCGCCGCTGCCGTCGTGGCCTCGCTGGCGTATCTTCACGCCAGACCCCGGGAGCGAGGGGTAGAGCCGCACCCTCCGGCCCTGCCTCTTCAGCACCGGGGACAGCGCCCTGCACCTGGACGCTCAGAGGACGCCGTGAACTCAATTGATTAATACAAAAGCGACCTCAGGAAAGAACCTTGAAAGGAACCTAAAACGTTAGCAGCCTGCATCCCCCAATAGAGGCAGTTATTGAAGTACTGAGATTCTCATCCCTGTGGCCACAGCTGTCCCTCGCCGGGTGGGGGAGGGCACCCACAGCCTCCAAGGGCAGGCAGCCTAAGGGCAGAGCCTTGGGTGGAACTGGGGCGCCTGCCCGTTTGCAGCCACGGGGGTGTTTGCAGAGGTCATCACACAACTGAGCTCACCCAGTCAGGGAGAAGTTCACAGCTAAATGTTGGCATTTAGCAAAATGGTATTTTTTCTTTTTTCTATCCGAGCAACGGTTTTAAGATGCTCATCAAGCTTGAAACCCGAGGGGGAGGGAATTGCCCTGGACACCACGTGCATCTGAAGACACTGCCGCTGGTGGGTGTCCTTCGCCGCGGTCACTGACCCCACGGGGACGGGGAGCATCGCCCGAGCCCCTGCCCACCCCAGCAGAGGTGTGGACGCAAGGCAGCCATCCCCACAGACGCCTCTGCTGTGGAAACAGTTTCGGCTTGCAAAGCAGGCGGGCCTTGAGGGAGACAGGTGCTCTGTCACAATCCCAGAAAGACCCTTTGCTGCACAAGAGGGTCTCCCACGGGGCGCCTTTAAATAGGAAACTCTTTGGCAGCCCTGAAAATATCACTGAGTCGATAAGAACTCGATGAAGGACTCATTCTTTCTGACACAGCCCACCGCACAACTCGGGGGTGCCTTCCTTTAGAACCGCTGCGCTGGCCTTGGCCTTGGCGTGACCCTCGGTCAGCCACTGTGCACGGGAATCCCGCTGAAAGGAGGTGCAGGCCTGGGGCGGAGACGCCCCAGAGACTCAGCCTGTCTCCTCCCCTGGGACAGGGGCCAGCAGTCTCTGGGGCAGGGAGGGAATGTGGAAAAGGGTGCGAAATGGCCTGTGACACGGGGAGCACCAACTGGCTTCCTGTGGCTTCTGCAACAATGAGGACCACAGTCGAGGTGGCTTCAACAGCCGAAGTTCATTGTCCCCCAGCGCTGGAGGCACAGGTCTGAGATGGGGGCGCTGGCGGGCTGGTGCCCACCTCTCCCGCAGCTGCTGGTGCCTCTGCACGGCCTTCGTTTCTGCATCCCCGGCTCCTGCCCCTGCCCCCCTTCCCTGCCTTGCTCGCCCCTAAGGTGTTCCTGCGGTGGCTTGTCTGGCATGACCCCAGTTTAACTAACGACAGCCACAGGGACCCTTTTCCCAAATAAGGTCACATTCTGGGGTCCCGGGGGTTAGAGCCTCAGCACACGAAATGTGAGGGCACCCAGTTCCTCCCATAATAACTCACTGTTGCTCTGGCCTCAGGTCACCCCAGTGACAGACCAGCTGGGCGTTTTCCTGTTTGATAGTTTGCTTTTCTTGGCTGAGCTGTTGCCGAGGGGAAGGCACTTTCATGGAAACAAGAACGAGTCACAGAGAGGCTGGCTGGGCTCCGGAAATCAAGACCGAAGGGGCCCAGCAGCAGCTCTGGGGGCAGTTTCTTCCTCCCTCTCAGCACAGGGAGGGGACTTCTCAGGGGCTTGGTCACCCTGCTGCCCGGAGGAGCAGGAGGGAGCTCTGGCACTCGGTTCTTACCGGGACTCACTTCCCACAGGAAGAGGAGTGCTCACGCCCAGCACACCCGTCCCTCTGTCATATGGAGGCCGTCCTCTGCCTCCACGATTCTGCCGAACTGGCCGCCGGCACTGTGAGTCGGCCCTTCCCTCCCAGGTGCGGCTCCCAGTCAACTCCAGAAAAGCCATCTATGCCGTTTGGCCGCAGATGGGGGTGGCTGGAGGCGTGGCCAGAGGCTGGAAGACGTGACTCCAGGAGCCTTCAGTCTGGGACCCCCCTGGTCACTGTCAGGGTGCCCACAAAGTGCCCCGGGACATGGGGGCAGTTTGCAGCAGTGACCACAATGGGTCCTACCTCCTGCATCTGAGCATTGGGTAGCGCCCCCTGACCCCGAAGCTGACCTTGGTCCAGTGCTGCCCCCACTCACTGCCAGGCCTTGACGCCCCTCCGTGCCTGCCGCAGGGTCAGGTGGGCGCAGGCAGACCCAGTAAGGCGCTGCTTCTGAACTCCACCTATTTATCCATGTCTGTTTGCAAAAAGTCTTCATCAGAAGTGTTTTCATTTTCTGTTTCAAAGGTGAAAGGCTTCTGTTGAAGGCATGCCTGCAGCCGGCCCTTTCACAAAAAGGACTCATCCCAGAGATCTGTCATTGTCTTCATGGCAGAGGTTTTTAAACAGCGAGGCGCACCTGAGCTTTGGGTGGTATCATCCCCGCCAACAAACACTAACTACTACGTGCTCCGTCTGGAGAGTTCTGGAATCCGTGCTGGACCCGAGTGCTGTTCCCTCCGCCCCACATCTGTCACCTGCAGGGGGTCCGCCGTCCCAAGTTGCCTGGGACCCTGGTTTTGTCTCTCAGCTCATGTTCTTGTTACCCCTAAGCCTCCCTGGCTGTTTCCCGGTGGCTCCAGCAAGACTCCCGTTCAGTTGCTCGGTCCCAAATGAGCAGCCTCTCCCGTTGTGGTTCTAGAAGTCTCTCGGTCTCCAGCCGGACTTCCTCGCCGTGCCTCTTCTCCTCTCTGGCTTTTACTCCGAGTGCCACTGACGACTTCAGGTCCCACTCTTGTCCCTCTGTGGACTGCTGCCCCGGGCGTTGGGGGCCTCCTTGCCTCAGCTACTGGGGAAAGCCAATCTCTTCTTGGTCTTCCTGGCTGGGTTCTGCTGGCTCTGCGGTTCCCGCTTCTAAACCCCCGTGTCTGTGGTTTCCACAGAAACATAGACTGTGAACCAGAGAACAGAGCCACAGAGAGGGGCCATGGAGAACACAGAATTTCAGGGATGAGCACACTTTGGCCAGAGAGCCCCAAGACAGAGAAGGGCCAGGGCCCCACCCAAGTAATCCTGGCGTCACCAGTGTGACGAAGGGACCGTCAACCCACATGAAACTAATGCCAATGGACTCACCGATGGCTGATCAATCAGCTCTATTTACAGTTAATTAGTGGGTTCTGATTACATCTCTATTCTCAGCCTGGGGCTAACACTGGGGGGAAAGAGAAGGAAAAAGAAGAACAGGGGACTCGCGAACCATAAGGCGCACCCTAGTAGTTCCTAGCAGCTCTCAGGGCTCAGGGTCCCGATGAGCACCTCCAGCCTCTCGTTGGGTCGCTCAGGAAGGACCCGTGAGCACCTGCTGTGTGCACACGGGATGCACACGCACTCACACGCACGCGTTGTGGAGACCCTCTGCAAAGGCGGCACTGAGCCCTAATGCGGGCACCCCCACATATCTGCACTGGTGTGTAAAAGGCGTATAAAGTGTATGTCTCTATTACACGCAGAGTCTCACGCCGGCAGCAATGCACCAAAGATTTGTTGCCTTTTGGGGGCCAGGGGAGACAGACGCTGTGATTCCTCACCGATACTCTGTCTTCCCAGAAAGGACCAAGTCTCAATCCCTCGGGTCATCCGGTCCTTCTATTCCGTGGTGGTGGTGGGGGGGCCTCACACTCCAACCCCAAGGGCCGTGCACTGAAGGTAAAGGGTGGCACAGGGCCGGTGGCACACGCTGGGGACCGTGGCCGCGTCTCTACTTCTGATCCCGGTGAGTGGGGAAAGCTGCCACTCCATGCCAGGCGGGCTTTGTTGTGTGGAAATTCAAGGGCCAATATTTCTAGAATGTGTGTGTTTGTAAGAGATGCCGGAACTCCTTGTATTATGTGAAATCTCCTGATGTTTTGAATACCGGTGATTAGTTTAACAATTAAAAGCCACTGTGGGGGCCCAAGGACGTCTGTTTACCGGATTCAGCCCCTGGGCAGACAGTGCGCCCCTCCCCTCAGTGGGTGCCAGGGCCCATGCTCCCGGCCCCACAGGGTGCTCTCCTCTCCTGACCATCCTGCCAGCGAGGGCTCTGGACAGCAGCTCCCACGCGCTGCCCTCGTGGGGGGGCCGCACCGCCATCTGGTGACGCGCCTGGTCCGCCTCCACTGACCTCGTTGGGGAGAGGAAGCCCCCGACGAGCGGGAGCCAATGGGAAGCCGTGCTGCCTTCACAGGGCGCCCCCTGAGGGCTTGTGTCGCTTTCCTTAGCTCGGGCTGTATTCGTAGTTCCACAAATTAAAGTGTAGTGTTGGCGGTGACGCCCGGGGCCGGGGCCTGTGAGGGTCACGTGACCACGGACCCACGCGTGGCCTGTGGAATCCCCTGGCTGCAGGCCTGACGGAGCGAGCCTGGTATCAGCGCACCGTGTGCGGCCCGAGGTCCGCAGGGATCTCCTGCGTTCCCGGTCGAATGGCCCGTCCCTTCGGCTCCTTTGTCCAGTGCGTGGCTTCGAGGCGTCAGGCGGGTTTGAAGCCCGAGGATGAGGCGCGATTTAAAGCCCCCGTGTGCGCGGGCCCCTCCTAGTTCTCGTCCCCGCCGCCTTTGCGGGTGCTCTCCAAGGTGCTGAAGCGTGAGCGTGCCTGTTGGGAGCTTTTATCCACGTCCGAGTCTCATCTGTCCCCTCGATGCTGTAGCCCCCTGAGTACACTCCCTGAGCCACGAGCTCAGATAAACTTCCCTCGCACGGGAAGAGCAGGAAGGCACACTGCGTTCACAGCCCTCCCCTCTCTGGAGCCCAGGAACAGGGCACAGAACTCTGGAAGGAGGATGTGCTGACCCCCAGCAGAGACGGAGGGACACCCTCGGCCCCGCTGCAGGCGCGTGTGTGGGTGGACAGGTGTTACAGGAGGGAGGGGCAGATTCCCAAGGGTCCGACTTGGATCAGTGGGCACATCGCAATGCTGGTCTCTGAGGTCCAGGAGATGGTGGAGAAGAGGCCTTCCCTGGGGTGCAGAGCTGGGTGAATAGTGGGTACAGCGGCTGGAGGGTCAGACACAGGGGAGAGGGGCTTCAGAAGGAGCTCCCAGATCCTCACCTGGTGCCCCAGCCAGAAACAGTCCCTTTGTGCTTTCTCAGAGTGGGGCTCCACATAAATTTTGCCAGGCACGTGTAATTCTGATGGGAATGTAGTTCAATACAGCTACTGACCACTATTCTTCATATACATATATATTTGGATACAAGACTTTCATTGGTTCATCTAGAACCTTACCCGCCAGCACTGGACGGCTTCCACTGAAGTCGGGAGGCGACGAGGCTCGCAGGTCACACGTCGAGGCAGCTCCTGGAAAGTCCGGGTGTGAGTGGTGCGTCCCCGTTTCAGTTGTCCGGCCGTCCGACTCGGCAGAGTTTCCCAGCCGGCTCCCTGGTTTTCTGCAGATGGGAGCACAGCGGCAGAGGCGGCATTGGTAGCTCCTGGCCCGAGGTCACCAGCCGTGGAACACAAGTCCCTGGGCACCGACGCTGCGCCAGACATCACACTGGGTGCTGGGCTCACCAAGGTGAGGGACACAGAACCCGCCCCCAAACCACCAACCGGCAACCCCTGGGCCGGCCTTTCTTCATCCAACCTTTTCATAGCTGAGGGAGAAGGTCTTTTTTTTAATGTTCTGGTATGTATCAAGAGTACCAACTTGTGCTGTGTTTTTATCTGTCAAGCTAACTGCAAGTGGCCACGTCACCAGCGAGCCCTGTGATGCTGAGTCGCCCGCAGGCCCCCTGGGGGAGGGAGGACGTCTGGAAGTGGTCAGGGGAGGCTCTGAGTATTTTTTTAAAGAGCTTGTTCCACTTGGAAACTGTTGCCTTGGTTATTTCTTATGAATCTTCTCACCAGGGCCTCCGATAAAGCAGCTTGAGGGCCTGGGTTATGGCATTTTGATGGAAGGGGTTCATTTTCCCCACCCCGGATGCCAGGTGCTGCGTGCTAAAAACAGCCGAGGACCCAGGCTCTTCCCGTAAGGGTCCTGGCAGGTAGGTCTGCAGCAAACTGGGCCACTCCACGCCCCCCCCCCCCCATGGGTGTGTGTGTGAGACGGGGAGGGAGGAGGAGAGAGAGAGAGAGAAAGAGAGAGAGAGAGAATGAGCTTCCATGTCCCTGTTCTGGTCTCCCTGGCCCAGGGCCACCTCACAGCGCTGTCTTGAAAGTCACAGGGTAAAATGGGACAAAAACGATGACTGTGCTCAGGGAGAAAAGTGATCTGCAGCACTCACACGCATTGTTCATTTGTGGCGCTAAATCAGCGTCACTCTGCGCTGCCCTGAGAGAGGGCCAGCGGGCAAGGCCTTGGCCCTCTGGTCCGGTGAGCTGTGTGACCTTGGGCGAGTCCCCCCATCTCCTGGAGCCTCAGCACCCTCAGCTGGGAAGAGAGTGACTGTCTGCTTCACAGACGCACTGGCAGGGGCGAGCAAGCTCCAGCGAGGGGGCTTCCACTGGCGTCTGGGGAACCGAAACTGCTCACTGAAGTCCCCATGGTCCCGCCCCATCCCACGCCACGCGAGGGGACCTCCCAGTTCTTTCTAAATGGAACGGTGCAGAAAGGACCCTCTATCCTGCCTGGACCCTCGGAAAACCAAAGACGTTCGCCGAAAGGAGAGACGCCGTGTGCCCAAGAGAACCGGCTGGGGACGGACTCGGGTTTCAATTCTGATGCTTTGGCCGCTGGCCCAGCGACCTTGGACAGGCGGTGGGAGTGGTTTTAGCATTTCTGCAGAGTTCAGACGAAGAAGCTGAGGTCCTGACCCCTTCCCCCGGCTTCCAGAGATGCTGGCGTCTCTCCCACCTTTAAAATAAACCAATCAGGGGCACGCATTTCAAAGATTTTTCTCAGCTAGGCCCCAGTCACGCCTCTCACAAGGTTGTCTACATGAATTTTTTTTTAACTTACTCGGCTGTATTCACTTCCTAACAAAGGCACAGCCACCTGCCCGTGGCCCCTGTCACTCTGCTGCACCTGCTCTGGTTCAAATGACCTCTTCGTTGACGAAAACCAGCCGTGATCTCCAGTCATCTTTTAAAACTTTTGGCCACAAAAAAAAAGGCAAGTGACCTTTGTGTGTGGGGAATACACTTCCAAGCTTGGGTCCAAACAGAGCCGTTCCTGAGCCTGAAATCAAACCCGCCACACGGAGGGACTTTGTCCTGCCGACAACATCCCCTGTGCAGACATGAAGTGTGAATTATTCGAGGAATCAGGGAACCAGGTCTGGTCAAACATC
Source organism: Tonatia bakeri (assembly GCA_004024845.1). Lineage (NCBI taxonomy): Eukaryota > Metazoa > Chordata > Mammalia > Chiroptera > Phyllostomidae > Tonatia > Tonatia bakeri. The sequence goes on from PVIA01006701.1 coordinate 23,667, forward strand.
TCACCGCGACCTCGGACGCCCGGCGGGGGAGGTCTGCTGACAGCAGGGAAATGAGGAGCAGTCGGCGGCTTTGTTCTGCGGAGGGGCCAGGAGGGCTGAGGAGGCACCTGTTCAATCAGCACACACATATCCCGTGTCCCTCGAGACCTTATTCTCGGTGAGGGAGCCTCAGCAAAGACCCAGGCGGAATGTCAAAGGTCCTCGATTGTGTGACAACACGTGGTCGAGGTTTGATTGCAGGCACTCAGCCAGGCGGGTGTGGGCAGTACTTGGCTGAGGGCAATGTTCGCCAAGGGCCCTGTAATCCCTGCTCCCCTCCCAGAGTCCACTGCATTGCCGCCGAGGGCCTGGGGTGGAGCTGCCGCCCAGAGCGGGGTCGGCACAGGGAAAGTGGATCGAGCTCAGAGGCTGTCAGGGTGGGTGATTAATAGTGCCCTTCCCGGCCAGGAGCCTGTGGACCCCGAGCGGCACAGGCGGCCCTGCAACTCCGGCCAGGCTCTTCCTCTGCCTCTGCCAGGGTATGGCCGCCAGGCACGGGTGTGGCCGCCAGGCACGGGAGGGGCTGGCCCCGATGATTTCTGAGGTCACATCCAGTTCCAGTCATTTAAGGAAATCTCCTCTCCCAGGACTCTCTGGGTAGAGTTAGAACCTGTTGAAACAGGAAGGCACGTCAGCGAGAAATTATACTCCCAGAACGACTTGGCGTCGCCTGGAATGATGCGTTCAGAGTCCTGATCGTGGAAGGGCAGTGAGTTTGCAAACTTTAGAACGAACCGAGAGAGCCAGCTCAGAAGACTTCATTATAATCCCAGAACCAAATGCACGGGTTAACACCGGAAGGTTGTCAGACTGGAATGCTGACGGGGGTGGGGGACAGGGAGAGGAGCCCTTTAAAGTCAAGGCCAGGGGCACCAGATCGCTGGGCCCACAGGAGGCTGAGCAAGACAAACTGCAGAGGCAACCCAACGACAGGGAAATCGAACCTGTGCTGGGCTGCTCTGTGGGGAGCTGGGGGGCGGACCGGGAGGGAGAGATTCAGGAAGCCGGTTCTCACAGCGGGAAGCTGGGCGTCCGACACAGACGGACTCGGCACCGAAGCTCCGTGACAGAAGGACAGCTTTCTCTACCTATGGAATAAACACGTCGAAGAGTTGACCAGCGTTTGACCTTGAGGCGGTGAGATGGAGGGAGTGAAGGGCAAAGTATTGTTCTCATTTTTTGTCCTCTGAGAACATTTTACTTCTGAACTCTGAGCATGCATTACGTTGATTTTTAAAAAAATGTCTGGTCTCCACTCTGGAAAAATTCATTTTTCTGTTCCTAAAAGTGACACACGCTCATTATAGCAAACGCAGAAACGATACAAAATGTTCCAGTATTTAAAGGCAACTCTTAAAACCATGCGTTTTCCTTCTAGCCTTTTATTTTATTTTTACAGATTATGTTTATGCGCAGTTGCGATTATGTGAAGTGAGGATACATTTGGATGAATTCAACTTCCTGAATGTAAACTGATGAGCTTAGACGCCACAGATAATTTGTAACATTTCAAATCTCCCTTAGGATTGAAAACAGGACCAAAAATAAGCACGGCATTAAAGTCTTGACGCAAAGAGACCTTTGACATTAAACAGCAACAGTTGAGGTAGCCTGTTCATCAAGGAGACTAGACCCCAGCAAACCAATGTCAAGTTCAGTTTGCTGTTAATCAGGTGGCGAGAGCTATTAATTGCCAGACAAATTGAGTGACAGATTTATGTCATATCTGAAGGCGACTGCATAGGTTCCTTACCCAGACCCCACCTTGCTCGCTGGCCTGTCTCTGCACCCCCACCCCGAGCTCCCCCACAGTGCCCACCCCACGCAGATCTAGTTGGATGTCCAAAAATGCACCTGCCTTGGTACTCCGGCCACACTGCCTCCTCTGCTTGGAACGTCCTTTTCAAGGTTGAAACAAGCTGCAAATCCCTGAGGTCTCAGTTCAGATGCTGTGTGGCCTGTGATGCCAGGTCCTCTGTGGATATTTGCCACCTCTTCCCTCGTGCCACCGCTAGACTGTGTCCCCGACGTGACAAGCGACCCCACGGAGTGAAGTCGGGAGTGAGTGCTGGGGGGTTGGACTGCCCGCGCGTGGCTCCCAGCCCCTCCCCCACCTGGATGTGCGAACCTGGGAAAGTCACTTAACCACGGTGAGCCTCAGTTTCACTCACCTGTAAGATGGCATTAATAATAACACCCACCCCGAGGACGGCCCTTGGCACAGGGCCTGGGCGACGGCCACGGCTCAAGAATGTCTGCCGCCATATGTTGTTGCATTTGCTGCTGGAAGGGTCAGCTTCCGTGTGTGGCCATTGAGGGTAGGGACTCTGGCTTCCCATCTTATCTCCACGGCTGCTGCACCGCTGTAGGACATGGCACCTTGGCGTCCTTGAAAACTTGGGGACTGAATGAATGAATGAGTAAGCGGAAAACTTAGGGACTGAGTCCAGCCGCCTCTGTTTTTGTGCTGACCCATTTTCGGGACAGTAGTTCCAAGAACAAGCCTCGGAGTCGTGTGGAAAGAGAACCGGCATTAATTCAGCAAGCGAATGCTTTTCTTACCAAACCAAGAGCCACCTCTTGAATCCATCTGCTACCTTAGCAGCCCCCGGGGAAGATTCCTCAGAGAGGGAGGGCGGTCTCTCACAGTGCGGGACCCTGCTGTCCTGTAGGTGTCTCTGAGTCACACAGAGGCTGGGCTGCGGGGCCACGGAGACTGAGGTCTGATGGGAACATGCACTTCAAGGAGAATCAAAGAATTTTTAACCACAGTGCAAGTGAGAGGATCATTAAGGCACTTTTTTAAATTACCTTATCAAGTGCATCTCATTCAGCTTTCCCGCCTTCCCTCTCTGGAACGATTGGTGCTGGAAACACCCTTTCAAGCCCAGGTATATTTAATGCAGTTGTGTAGGGCTGAGTCGTGACCCAGGGCTCACGACCAAGTCGTGCTTTCGGTGGCTCCCCCTGTCCCGGCCTGCCCTCCAGAACCAAGGCTGCCGACGCTCTGCCGTCAGGATGAAAAGCTGCCTGACTCTGCCTGCCAGAGACTCAGGTCCTGCCAGCATTTTTCAACCTGATGCTGAGCCAGACGCTCCGGCAGGAACCGGGGGAGAATAATATTTGTCCTGCTTATCTTCAGAGGCTGCGGGGAGACTCCCCTGAGCCGTGCTATCAAGTTCAAAGTGATCTACAAATACAAGGGTTTTATTATTAAAAAACACTTCTCATCCTCCACCGGAGCGTTTAGATAAAGGAATGCTGGCATGATACAGAACTCAGGGGGCGGTGGGAGTGGGACTGGGGGGACCAAATTCACACAAATGCCCCAAAGACGGTGATCCTGGGATTCCGGGAGGGCGCTGTGGGAAGTCTTTCGGTAACATTGGCACCAACCCTCTTTGCCTATTCGCTTATTCTGCCTGCAGGTCACCCTCAAGCCACTGCGGCCCGGCCACGAGCGATGAACGTGGCCTCTGTCGGTCGTGTGGCTGACATTTACGCGGGAAGCTGTCTCCTTGATTCCCCCCCCCCAATTTCCCCCCGCTCCCGTGTGGGGCAGGACACAGTGTCACACGCGTCCGCTGAGCCCGAGCGCAAGCTCTGCAACCTGAAAAGCGCCCGTGTCCCTGGCACTTCACGTAGCAAAGCCGACTCCCGGGAACTGTCCGTCAGTAAGACGGACTGCGGCTCGGCCTCCGCTCCCAGCCCTGGGGGCGTCCTTCCCGAGGCCCCTCCCTGGTCTCTCGCCGCGGCCGGCGGAGCGCGCACAGCGTCCCTAGTGGCCGGAGGCTCGGTCACTTTCTGGCGCCCACCGGGAGTGGCCGGTTCGACCTCATGCCCGGGGAGGGCGAGGGCGGCGTCTCTCCGCTGGCCCAGCCCCCCCCGCCAGCTGCCCTCTGCCCCTTTGGTGCTGGCACCTGATCTGGGGGGACTACCCCTGCTCCCACTCCCTCGCCCCCGGTCACGTAGAACGCATCCCCGTCCCCTCGCGCCGGGGCGGGCCTTGCACAGTTAGAATCCCAGTGATTGGTTCGTGGAGAGGCACGTGACACCAAGCTGAGCCAATGAGAGGCAAGCCTGAGACTTTCGCCCGAAGGAGAAGCTGTCATTCTTCTCGGGGTTTTAGGTGGGGAAAACTTCAGGCCTAGAGTGTCTGGTCCCTTTGCCACCTGTAAAGGAGAACCCGGCCGAGAACGAAGCCAACGCGGAGAGAAGGAGAGCCAGGAGGGGGCGAGACCGAGTCCTCCTGGCGTGGTCTGAATACGGGGGTGCAGTCCAGCCAGAGCCCGGCCTAGTCCCGTGCTTTTCCATGGTGGCCGATAGGAGCCCGTGGGAATGAACTTCTGCCACCTGTAGCCCCGAGTCCCGGCCCAAACGACGGTACTGCACACCATAGCCTTCTGCCTCGGCCAGTCACACGTGTTCTGACCCTTAAGAAAAATTAGAACGAGGTAGAAAGAGGTCGGTTTGCAGGACATAAAGTTCACAATTTTAGAAATACACATGTGCACACCTATTTTAAAATGGAACATTCCCCGCTAGAAGAAGTGTGCGTGGGCCCGTCGGACATCCCCCCGTATGTCGTCAGAGGTCTGCAGGAAGTGACCTGTGACATTGCATTCCAGGGGCATGCGCTGCATGCTGGGGACACCCTGAGGTTCATCCTCCAACCGGGTGCCTGCCTGTGCTCAGTGACAGGATGTGTCGGACAAGACAGCTGTTTGTTTCCCTGGCAGAGGTGATAATGTCATTGGTTCTAGGGCGTCAGGAGCCCAGGGCGCACAGGCGTCGAGGAAACCAGAGTTCCACAACGAAGCCCCTCCCTGCCCTGCAGAACCTTGGGGGTTGCAGGTAGGGCACAGGGCTTCCCAGGTGCACTGATGACACCCCTCTTATGGAAGTGTTTTTGCTCCAATGTCCATCTCAGTCTGTGATGGCCCTCCGATCTCTTTGTCTCCAGCCTTGAAAAGTTCCCTTGTAAAGGAAATTGAGGCCACTTGTCAATGGAAGGTCGTAAGTGCTGAAAAACACCACCCATTAATCCCGTTACTCTGCAGCGACGGGCTTTGGCAGGGGGGCTGCTGAGATGGCTGTGGACTTAGGGCACCCTTACTCCAGGGAGCTGCAAACACTTCCTGTGGCTGAATGCCTAGTGTTTTCCCCAGTCTCTGCTGATGGTACCAGGGGCCAGAGTTATGGTCCCCAATTCACAGAGAGCAAAAGCAACGCTGAGACGGCTGGGGCGCTTGCCTGAGCTGTCCCAGTGGGAGGCTGAAACAGACACTGAGAGCCCCCCGGCCCTGTCATCCCAGCGTTTCCTTCCTACACCTGGCCCACGTACCTTATCTGGGCTGCTTCCCCACAGGCCCCCTGCCCAGCCCTGGTTGGGGCATGTAACTCCCCCAACGAGAAAACTCCATTGTTTTTTTGCCGGCAAAGCAAAGTTGAGATTTTTTTTTAAAGGTTTTACTTATTTATTTTTTAGGGTGAAGGGAAGGGAGGTAGAAAGAGGAGAGAAACATCAATGTGTAGTTGCCTCTTGGGCACCCCCTACTGGGGACCTGGCCTGCAACCCAGGCACATGCCGTGGTTGGCAACCAGCGACACTTTGGTTTGCAGGCCTGCACTCAATCCACTGAGCCACTCCAGCCTGGGCCTCGAAGTTGAGATTCTTTACTCAGGTGGGCAAGGCCCTGTGAGCTTGGGCCTCTGTCACGACTCTGGCCTCTCTTTCCATGACTCGCTCCCCACTCTCAGACCCCGCTCCAGCCTGGCCATTGACCAAACGTGCCTTCAGCCTGCTGTTCCTCATCCTGGGGTGCTCACATCTCTATCTGGCCCCCTGCCCCCAGCACCTGCCCTTACTGGACCCTTCTCTGTCCTCTGAGGCCTCCAGAAAAAGCCCCCTCCTCCATGAAGCTCTCAGAGATCTTTTCTAGCAGGAAGTGAATCCTCAGACTCTCTCCCTCCTCATTAGATTTGATTTATGCCTGCCTTTCCCCCCAGTTCTGCCTGATAGTTACTCCCATGCCAGTGCGCCTCCCTGATGGTGCGTCAGCTCCTTGAGACAGGGAGCCACGCCTGGCTCTTCTCCACGGCTCTTGCTGCGTCTACTGCTGTGTGAGCATTTGCCGGCTGGACGCACGGCCAGTGGGAACTCTCCCAGCTTAAAAATGAGGCTGAACACCCTGCGCCTCGCTCAGCACGGAGCCATTGCAGAGGCTGCTCCCCTCCTGGGAGGTGCTTCCCCTCCCTGCTCTGCACGCCTTCCCCCTGCCCCCTACCCCAGGCCGCTGGGTTGTGCACAGCCCAGCTGAGGAACGCAAACACTGCACCAGGCCATACCAGCCCTGGCTGCCTGCAGTGCTCCCAGATCTGTTTTCTTCTGCTGCTGCTCCTTACTGCCGTGCTCCCGTCCAGTCTGTTGCTCACTTCAGCGGGCAGCGGGCGTCGGCTGGGACAGTAATTAATGTCCCCGTCCTGCTAACAGGTCCCACAAAGTGCTGGCCCACTCGGTTCCTTCTCCTCTCGGGTTTTTGCTCCTTTGAGAAAGTCTTCTCCTGAACTCCGGGCTGGATGGAGCCCCCGAGCGGGGTTCTCGCAGCCCCCTCTTCCTCTCGCGCCCGTGTGTGTGTGATGTGTGTGTGAACACGGTTTTTCTGCCGTCCCTTCCCCCACGGATTCCCAGCTTGGTGAGGGTGGGGGCTCCTTTGCTTCATTCCCATCACCGTATTCTCGGCCATCGCCCAGCACGCGGCCTGGGACTCATAGGTGCACACGAAACGTCTGTTACATCGGTGGGCTGGGGGTTTCAAGCCGCGGGTGAGGGGCTGCCGTGGTCAGATCTGTGCCGTAGGGAGGTTCCTTGGGCTACAGATGTTTCACCATTCAAGGACAAGTGAAGTCGGGGCGGTGTGGGGGGACCAGGGGCTCCGAGGCAGGGAGGTTCGTGGGGACTTGAACTAAGGGACAGGGAGTGGCGCTGGAGGGCTGGGAACAGACCCGTGAGATGTTCTGGGGGGAGAAAGGAGAAAACGTAATGATCTGACTGCTTTGGGGTAAAGCCGGCTCTCGAGGGCCCTTTCTGTCCCGGCCAGGAAGCAGGAAGTCACCCTTCTGGAGTCTTTACGTGGGTCTCCCCCAGCTGACACTCTTCTTCCCGGGGCTCAGCATGTCGGGAGGGACGCGATGGAAGTCCTGGCCCCGGTCCAGACCCTGACCGCCTCTGCCGACCCTCAGCTTCCCGGGCCCCACGATCCCACGCCAGGGGCTCATGACACTCGGGCTGTCTTTGTTTTCACCACAGATGTCAGCTTTCAGCCGATTAAGATGGGCAGGGATTTCAGGTAGGATTGTCTCTTCATCAGTCAGCTCCACACTGACGCCCTGGTTGTTAATGAAGAGCAGCCCGTTGCTCCTGTCTGCTGACACGAGGCCCCCGGGGGACGAGACCCGTGGGGAGGGGGGGCAGGTTCCAGCTGCCGCCGCTCAGAGATGCAGCCCTGCACCTGCACAGCATCTGGGGCAGCTGTGAGCGGGGGACTGGGACTGCGCAGCGGGACCCAGACCTGCCTCTGTCACAGGTTTGGTGTTTGTGCTTGTCCCAAGTGCACTGTCGCCAGCAGTGGTTCCACTGTTTGTGACTGTCCTTGCTGGGTTGTTAAAACTGCCACATAATGACTGACGCAACTGATGGACGAGTCCGGGAGCCCGGTGACGTCAGTGACATCAGCCACTTGAGCGCTGGCCTCCATGCCAGCTTCACGCCCAAACACAAGCAAACCCGCTGGCCGTCGGACAAGGGGCTTTTCACAGGGGCGTCTCCTGAGGACTCGATCCTCTCCTCCAGGGCCATGCTGTGCAGGGCCAGCGCGCCCTGGCCGCCTTCCTCCGCTGCCCTTTCTTCTTCCTGGGATGCACTCTTCCGTCCTTTCCAGGCCGAGCACACAGCTAACTCTCTCCTCTCAGACAAATGAGTCTGCGTGTCCCTCCCAAGATAAACCTCCTTTCCTTACCTGCTGCCCAGGTTTCTAATCTGCTCGGCCCATTTATATCACGGTGGCCTTGCCTGCCGCCTGGCCCACTTCTCAGTGCAGGCTGCCATGACTTCCAAGTGGCCAGATGCCCAGGAGCACCCTTCCTTCCACGACGGGCCTGAGGTGGGGCGAGGAGGAAGAGGACGCCAGGGAGAGGACATCCACTCGGTCACCCACGAGACAGGGGCCGGCCTTGGCTCTGCACAGAGTCTGCAGCCAGCCCTGGCCAGGGCTGCCTCTCGTGGGGCTGGCGCTCACACTGTGTCCTCTCCCAAGTCCCCGAAGCCCCAGTCTCTTCGGAATGGGCTTCAGCACCTGGAGTTTCCATGCTGGATCCCTGCCCGGAATTCAGTGTCAGAGGAAAACCCCGACCTCATCCGAAGGGGGGTCCACTGCCCAGAGTCGGAAGGCAGGCTTACAGCGCGGACCAGTGTGTGGCAACTCTGTCCACAACCATTAATCGACTCCCTGCCGCTGCCCTGGGCGAGGCTGTCCGAGGGGCCTGAGACCCCCGTGCCCCAACCCTTGCCTGTTGTCAGCCAACCTCAGGCAGAGAGATCCCTGAGGTTCCCGGCAGCTCCCGTGGAGATGTTTTTGTGTATTTTCTCACAAAACCACCCAGAGCACCCTCACAGGCCGCGGATCTCTGGGGACGGTGCTCTGAGCTCACAGTGCTGAGTAACGCACACACTGTGGAAACCCGCAGGGTGCTGGAGTCGGGGACCGCCTGTGGTCCCGGAACAGCGCGTCATCAGGGCGATCAAATACTAACAGGCGAGCCAGGAGAGTGGACCAAGGAGAGGTGGCGCATACTCGTAGTGCTGGAATACTACTCAGCCATGAAAAAGAGCGGAATCTCACCGTTGGCAACGGCATCGACGGAGCCAGAAGGTCCTGTGTCGAATGGAGTAAGTCAGACGGAGGATGGTGAACACCCTGCGGTTTCACTGACATGTGGAATCTAAAAGCAAAAAATAAACAGATGAAAAGGAAACGGACTCAGAGAGACCGGGAACAAGCTGCCGGTCGTCCGCGGGGAGGGAGTTGTGCTGGGTGTGCAGGGGAAGGGGCTGCAAAAGCACCGCTGCCGGTGATAACACAGCCACGGGGGCGCAGCACAGCGCAGGGAATCCGGTCGGTGATGTTGGGTAGCTCCGGGCGGTGCCAGGTGGGTGCTGGACCTATGGGGTGATTGCTTCCTAAGTCATGTAAGTGTCTCGTCACTGTGTCCCACCCCGAAACCAAGCAATCCTGCATGTCGGCTGTAGTCGATACAATGTTTCAGGTGATGAGCTGGGGAGCCTGACTGGACTCCGGACCACCCGGGACCCCTGCTAAAAGCGTGGACTCTTGGGTCTTGCCCAGGACACTCTGAGTCAGGGGGCGAGTGTGCCATCTCGTTTTCCCGAGTCCCTCGGGTGGCGTGGAGGCAGCCGGCTGAGCAGAGCGGAGCCCGTCCCCCGGGGGCAGTGAGGGAGAGCGAGGCCTGGGACTAGAGGCGGCTCCCAGCGCTGCAGCGTCAGTGCCTGCGGGGTGCTTGGCAGACCAGTGGATGTCGGGGGGACTGGAGACCTCGGAGAGGCTGAGCTTTCAATCAGTTGGGGTTCCAAAGGCCGTGAGCTCACTCGCCAAAGGACAGAGCAGATCCAACAGGGGTGGGGCCAAATGGGGAGGAGGCAGCTGTGCTGTGTTTGGGGAAGACAGAGATTCGGGTGCTTGTGGAGCTGTGGGGGGTTCTAGCAAGTTTTTGAGGCACAGCAGTTCCCCTTATCCACGGGGGACGTGGGCGAAGATCCCAGCCGATACCTGAAACTGCCGGAAGTACGGAACGCTGGATATACTTCTTGTTTCTACACACAGATACCTGTGATAATCAGTCAGGCGCCGACTAATAAAACAGAACCACTGTGACCACGGACACTAACAAACGGGATGGCAGGGGCGGCGAGGGGCCGCCTCTCTAACACATGACTAAGCTGCACTCAAACACCTCCTGGCGACACTCCAGGTGACACAAGGCCCCGGAGACGTCACGGAGGCAGGGGAGTGAGGTGACCAGGTGATGTCAAGGGTCTCTTGGGTGTAGGGAACCACCTGCATCACCGCTCCTGAGCTTTGAAGTGCCTGTGACATGAGGTTGTGGTGACCGGAGTCCAAGCCACACAACGCTGTCACCGCCCAGCCGGTGCCAGAGGCTCCTCGGTGACCACGGGGCGGGGCGTCCGGAGCTGGAGACAGACGGGGGAGGAGACACGTCCCGGTGGGCGCAGGACTCACGAGATTTCACCCGCCGCTCAGCACGAGGGACGTCCCCACAGGTCAGTGGTTTATTTCTGGGTTTCTCCCCTTACTCTTTGGACCTCGGTGGCCGTGGGTAACGGAGACCCCGGGCAGTGGAACCAAGGGGGAGGGGGACTGCCATGCTTTGCAGGGTAATCGCCCTTTTGCCGTACCTTCCAAAACTTCACTGAAGCGCTGCGTGTGTCTCCCGTGTTGGGTGTGAACGCGTGTGTGTTTTGAATGTGACCCAGCTGGGACCGACCTTCCGGGCGCCCAGTGTTGCTCGGGCTACAGATGTCGAAACACGCCCCTTGCAGGATTGTTTGGTGGGTTAGAGATAGCCTATTTAAAATGTCTGTCAAATAGCAGATGCTCCAAAAAGAGGGGGGAAAAAAAGCTAGCCGATATTGGAGTCCCAGCAATGACTGAGGACCACGTGTCGTGCTGGGCGTGGAGGGTGCGGAATTGAGGGAGGAGCTCCGAGTTGGGGCGTGGTCACCATGGTCTCCGTGCACGGTTGGGAGGTTGGGACGTTGTCAGGCCTTGGCTGCGTCAACTCTGAAAAAAGTCCGCCAGGACTGGACCGACGTGTTTAAAGTCCCGCGGACTCAGGAGCATCCGAGCGGGAGGGGCTTTCCAGAGCGCGGATTTCGTTTCCTGTAATTCACCGATGGGGCACTGAGGGTGCAGAGAAGGACCGAAGACCGCTGATGAATTGTTTCTGTTTTATTAAGTGTAGTCATTATTTATAGGGCAACTTTAGAAATTATTACAAATAACCAAGATAGATGGGTAGCACGGAGCGTAAAACGTCTAGTGCAGATTGCTTATTTCATTAACGAGGAAACCGAGTTGTATTTTATTGTGGTCGCTGCTGAGTCATCGCCTGCAGGCCAGGTACCTGAGCGAGATTTGGGGGAGGGGGTCGGTAGAGAACAGTCGTCGCCTTGAACTTTTTTTTTTCATTCCAGAAAAGTGTGGATAAACCGCTGCTCAAATATATTTCCAGTCCTTTCTTGAAGGACTGGTTTTACTATGCCAAAGAACTCTTAAGTCTGGGATAAAGAAAAGTGGAAATGTGTGCACGTAGCCTAGGTCTACACAGACACGTATGTGTGTGTGTATTAGGATGCAAACGCCTGCCAGTGGTTTCGGGGAAGACGATACATAGTTGCCTACGGAGCAAGGAGTCTGCGGACCAGACCGAGGGTCCCCGCCAGGGACCTGTCTGCAGAGACCAGGCCTTTCCCCAGCTCTCTGCTGCAGCACCCTCACTCTGCACGCGGGCGTCTGTTTGTCCACGGGTTGAGAAGCCTCACTGACTTGTCTCAGCTCCGAGCCTCGCACCCGCGTTCAGAACAGCAAACACTCAGTGGACTAGCTCACTCTGCTTGTCAAGGAGCAAAGCCCTCTGCAGACACCTCCAGCAGACTCCCGCCAGTTCCCAAGGCCGGATCTGTGTCACACGTCCGCTGATGGCCGGCAAAGGGAGAGGCGCCCGCCCCGTGGGGCTCAGACCACTTGGAATTCACCGCCCAGGTTGACAGAGGGTCCCTCTCTCTCTGGAATGTCGCTTCTCAAACAATGTGAAATTCTCTAAAGATGAGACTCAGAATAGCTCTTGGGAGGGGAGCATGCCATCTGCTGCATTTACAGCTGACACCGATTCTGGAATTTCTTTGGAGTAGTATATTGTAAGAATACTTCCTAGATCGGTTAGCAGGTAAGCATGTGCGTTTTAGTGGCAGATGTCCTAGGTTTGAACTAATAGCTCATATTAGCTACTATTCAGTTTTCTCTTCTGTAAATTGGAGATAATGCAGTACCTACCTCAGAGTTTCAGGGGGAATTCTTATTACTGTTATTATTACTATTGCAAAAAGCGAATTGGTAACATTGTGTCACTAAGAACCTGAAACAGTGTTAAGCACATAGTAAGCACACTCAGTAAAATGGTAGCTGCTTTTTATTTAAATTCGCACTGGTGCTGTAGATTTAAATTCTGTTTATCCTCATTCAAGTCAAAATCGTATGAGATGCTTCCCCACTCCCAAAGCCTGAGTCTGTACTTTCCTAAACATAGAACAGTGTCTGCTATGGATGGGTCCCCTCCTTGGTGGGCTTCCTTTTTTAGCCTAAGAAGTATAGATGGAACGTCGTTGGTGTTTTTCACTGGTTTTCAGACTGCTGTAGAGCAAATCCTGTTTTAAAAAGCTTCCATTTGTCTGTTCCCAGAATCCATTTATTTGCTCCCAAATTGGATGTTTGCGTCTCTGGTCCAAAGTGAAACAACAATGCAATTTACCTTATCTGCTCTCCATTTCTGGCTCCCAGCACTTGGACTTGGCTGCACCCGCCTCCCCGGGCGCCAGGGCACACAGCCTGTGAGCTTTCCTCCCAGGCCCCGGACATTGAGCTGATCTGGAAAATTCCGAGGTGGCTCAGAACCCCTGCCTCGCTCCCGCCTACAGCATGGATGGGGGGTACGCTCGCCTGGAACCCAGGCCCCAGAGTTCGAGGTGCACCTGAAGGGTGCTGGGAGGGGGGTGGGGGGGAGAGGAAGCCATTCTTCATGAGGGGCAGGGGGGCCAATCTGTTCCAGGCGCTTTTGCCCCTGGCGCCCTCGACAAGCCTTGGCACAGCCGGCTGCCCGGATTTCCTTGCTGTTTATTCCCGAGAGGTCCCTGGGAGTTCTGCAAACCAACGAGGCGTCCCCGGGAGGCATCGTGGCAGGAATAGATGGTCGGAGGGGGGACCGTCCGGGGCAGTGAGCTTCAGAGAATGGGCACCCACCTCCGTTCCCACGCAGGTGCCGGTGGGAGGTGTGCTGGGTGTTCCTGCTGACCTGGAGAAGGTCACACACACTGCTGGTGAACGTCACATGGGGACGGTGAGTGGGCGTCCTGGGAGCCGGGGAGGCGCGGCTGCAGCGTTTCCTCTGCGGGGGTATTCTTCCCGGCTCGCCCTCTCTGTTTGATTTCCGTTTTCCGACCTGGCCGATGGATCGTTTCCCTTTCCCAGCGCACTCATTTGTGCAGGGCACGCTTGCCAATGTCTGTGCTGAAGGGAAACTTGGAGTTTCCGTTTCTCCGATGGGACAATGGAAATAACAGTCGATTCAATCGATTGCGTAACTGCCCAGCATTTTAGTACTTTTTAAGATTCTGGAGTGTGACGTGGGTGCTTCGAATGGCACGTCAGGATTTTGGGACCTTGTTGGCTTGAAATAGAGACAAAAAGAAAAAAGAAAAAAAATAAAAGAAAGCTGTTCTGAGCGGCTGGCGTTTTACCCCCTTCAGCTCGGAGGGAGAAGGCGGGCAGGCCTTCGGGCAGAGTCCTGGTTCTGGGCGGAGCAGCTCCGCCGGGGAGGTTTCTGCCTGTTTTCCAAAGACTCACTCCGAAGTCTGTGAAGGTTGGTCAGATGCAAACGGGTGAGCCCGGAACCCCCGTATTTCCAACCATGTGAAACCATCCACGCCACGGGCGTGCGCAGGGAAAGGGTGCGACTATACGAAAACAGGTGCTTTTTCTGACCCCCCACTTTCCCCCTGGGGCGGGTTAGCTCTGAGGCAGTTTGGTAAAATAAAACTGAGAACGCCGCCCCACGGGACTGTCGGTGAGGAGTGTGCGAACGCCGAGTGTCCCGCATTGCGAAGCACTTCAGGGACTCTGTGACAGGCGGCGTCGGCAGTGGTGAGGCAGGTGTCCCAGTGCAGGCAGCGCAGCTGCCACTGCTGCAGTGACCGTGCATGGTGCCGGGTGGGCGCCAGATGCATCGGGGGGACCACCCTGTGAGGTCTGTAATGTCCAGCCGCTGTGCCGATATAACACCAAATGCCAGCGGTACCCGATCGATTAAAATAAATGTCCCTGTCCAGCGGGTGGAGGCCGAGGACCTCCGGAGCGCACAGGGCGGGTGCTGTGGGTGGGGGGCGGGTGCTGCTCCAGCCGGCAGCAGGGTGGGGGCCCACACAGGGTAAGCAGCGGTCCCGGGGCTTGTCCCGGGCCCCAGTGCTGGTGGGTCCCTCAGAACCCCCTGGTCACCCTCTCTGGCTCTTCTCCATTCAGACCGTGTCTGACCCTCAGGCCCGAGATTCCTTTCCTTTCTTTGTTTCTCCTTTTGTCCCAATTCCCGTGAACTTTAGGGCCTTCGCTGCCAAGAAGCTCATTAAACACGTCCCCTCCGCCATGGTGGGCTGCTCAGACAGGACACAGATGGTGGGGAGGGAGGAGGGTTTGTTTTCCTCAGAGGACGGGGTGCAGATTTTGGCATCCTTGCATGGGACCCCCAGCGGTGCCCTCCCTGAAGGGAGTTTTCTCTCCGTCTCTGCAGGCGTGAAACATGCTGGTGCAGAACACGGCAGGCCCTTTCCACTGGGAGCATGCCGAAACGCTCGGTAAAACAGTAAACATTTACTTGACTGCGTAGCCGAGCTTTGTAGTTAGAGAAGCTGTCTATTAGTGAGAGAGAGGAACATTCTCAGGTGCCAGGAAAGGAGAGGAACAGAAAGCTTAAGTGGTGGTTGGGGGATGGTATGGGGGAGGGGGAGGGGAGGTAGGGGAGGGAAGGGGGCAGCACCCAGATAAAGGCCTTCAGGGTCTGGCACCGGTGTTGCTGTGCACCTGGGGACAGGAAATGAGACCACAGGCCTGTGCCAGGTGGGGAGTTGAAAGGGAACCTTCTGCGTCCAACTGGGAGCCTCAAAGCGCTGCCCTTTACTTGAAGGGAAGAGTCCCTCCCGGACCTCCGGGGAGATCGCCATCTGTTTAAGACCGTGCATGGACATCACGTCACCACAGAGGAGTCGGGATTCCAGGACTCGGTGTGAACGCTGGGCTGAGAGTCCGCATCTGCCGCACCACCTTCCCTGGGCCGTGCGGAGCGTCGGTGCGGGAAACGGAGGAGAAAATGCTCCAGCCAGTAAACATATCCAGGTCCTGGGGTGGGGGGGTCCCGTGGGACCCCTCTAGGGATAAACGCGCCATCCTGGGTGCACGAGAGTCCACAGGAATTAACGGTGAACTTGACACGAAACATTTCAGGCCACACTGGGAAACAGATCCCAGGAGAGAGAGGGATTTGGGGCAGGACGTAGTAACATGAATACCCGGAGAATTAGAGAAATGAAATCATGAGAAAGGACTGTAAAACAAGGATCTTTAACGCTGTAACAATCCCTGAGTACTTGCTATATGCCAAGCACAGTTATTAGCACCTTGCGTGTGGTTTTGTGGACCCGACCAGGGCAGGGAACCAGAGACCATCACAGCCACACCGTGCGGGGTGGGGCAACGAAGCCACCAGCTGGGGAACCGAGGTCGCACGGGAAGTGGGGGAGCCAGGTCCGACACGGTGACAGAATCATCTCGGGGCACGTGGCTGCAAGTCCGAGAACGGCCAAGGTGGCCGAGCAGGTCGTTTGGGGGCTGTGACCAGTGCAGCCACGGGCACCAGGGCACCAGGCTAGGCCGAGTTTCTCCGGATCGAACACTTTTTGTTTTCCCGAATGACGAGCCGGGGGTGAGCAAGGTGGCCGGGGGGAGGGGGGTGGGCACACCTGTCACCGACGTGACCTCACAGCGCCTCTCGATGCCTTTCCCCAGGCCCATCCCTGCGTCCAGCGTCCTCGGGCAGTGACCACGTAGTCCAGAGATGACAGCAGCCGTGGCTGGAGGACCCTGTGTCGTCGGCTCAGAGGGGCCCGTGGTTACCTTTTCAGAAAGCTCAGGAGCCGGATAGTGAAAATTAAACTCAGCAATTGTAAAAATTGCATTATACAAAGTTACAATTAAGTGATACTAAAATAAGGCAATAACCTCTCAAAACTCATCAGTCCCTGATTATTTTACTATTATCTATAGTTTCAAGATTGTAGACGTGTACTGCGTATGCCAGGGTCCCCAGCCCCTCTGTGACAGACGGGCAGCTGCCTGGTGGATTAGCCTCCCCTTGCTGTCAAATCCAATTATCATGGACTTCGAGGCTTAAAACACTGCCGTTCATTGTCTCCCAGTTTAGGGGAAGCCCCAGGGGGGGCTCCGGTGGGCTCTTAGTTCTGGGGCTCATGAGGCCAGAATGGAGGTGGTGGCTGAGTGGGCTCCAATCTGGAGGATCAGGGAAAGAATCTGCTTCCAGGCTTACTGGGCCAAGGGCAGAGTTCAGTTCCTTGTAGCAGCAGGACTGAGCTCTTGGGTCCTTTGCTGGCATGAGGACAGAGGTCGTTTTCACTTGGAGAGGCCACCTGCGTTCTCTGGCCCGTGGGTATCTGCATCCCTGTGCTCACTGCAGCCTCATTTGTAACAGCCGAGATACGAAACCACCGAAGATGAACAGCCCAAGGAGAAGTGGTATATGGCCCTGGCTGGTGTGGCTCAGGGGATTGAGCGCCAGCCTGCAAACCATGGGGTACTCAGTTCCATTCCTGGTCTGGGTTGAGGGCCGGGTCCCCAGTAGGGGGCGTGTGAGAGGCAACCGCACATGGACGTTTCCCTTTTGGGTGAAAGTGGACCCAGAGTTGGATCCGTTCATGTTTCCTCGTCCACCTGCCAGAGTTCAGATAACTGAGGAGTTTGGGCCCCCTGGGGAGGGAATGGCTCGTTGACACGGACTGGAGAATTTTGTCCCCCGTGTTTATGCTTGCCCCTCAGCCGAAGTGTCAGATGGGAGGCTGTGAGGTCGCCCGTGTGTGTCTGTATGTTTATACGTCCGCAGGGCAGCCCCCACCCAGAGGCAGACCCAGAGGCAGACCCAGAGATGGGGTCTGTAGCCCCCTCTCACCGTGCATTTGTGCTGTCTTCCTTCTTTGAACCGCGTTACCATGTCGGGTCGTAAGTCCCTCAAAGGAGCCCTGTTCCGATTGACTCAGAGGAAGACAAGACCTGGTATAAATGAAGCATTCCTAAAATTCCCAGAAATTAAGAAACTTAAACCTCAAATAGTTCCAGTGTGAAAAAAAGGTATGGTTATGTAAACTAACAGGAACGTTTTCATAATTCCAGTTCGCATAATCTAAGTAAGACTTTGGCACCTGACATCAGTTTAATAATTCAGTCTAATGAAAGCAGCGATGTTTCCTCTGCGTTGGCATTAAATGTAATAAAAACGTGCGTGTTTATTCTGTTTGGGCCCCATGAACACACGCGGCTCATTCATCAAATACGCCGGCATTCCTTCTCCTTCGCGTTTAAGATTATGAAAAATGTGAGCTAGTGTTTCGCAGAATCGAATCCTTGTTCTGAAAACTTTACTCTAACAATACTTATGTTTCGTCGTACGTGAACTTGACGGTCATTTCCTGTGTCTCCGGACAGTGCAAAGCTTCGGACTGCCGCGAAGCTGGCTTCGTTCACGGACACTCACTGGAGACGTACGCCCTCTCTCTCGGGAGGGAGCGCTGAACGCTGGTTCCCAGCCGTAGTCTGAGGTGCGCACGTTGGTCTGTGAGGCTCACATGCTGCAGACAGGCTGGGGTGCAGGGTCTGTCGGTGAGCGTGAGCGTGAGACCTGCTCTGAGGCATGCGTTCTGCTGTCGGCTCTGCTGACGTGTTCGGGATGGGGGTCCGAGCGACCCAGCCCGGCTGCCAGCCTCTGAACGCTCTCGGCGGGGCAGCCGTGGTTGGACGCTCCCATCGACATGGTCAGTGAGGTCGGAGGGAGGAGCAGCCTCGCACGCAGGTCGGCCGGCTGCGTCTCCATTCATGAAAGAAGGGAGTGGTTTTGTCCTGAACGAAAATGAGCGGTGATTGAAGGGCGAGGAGGAATAGGGAGGGACCGAACTGAAGGGTGGGGAATCCTGCGGAGGGTGTGGGGGGCGGAACCGTGGTTTGTCGTGGTCAAAGCTGGCTGGGGTTTGACGGGCGTATCTGTAAGGTTTCAAAAAGGGCTTGAGTATCAAGTATGCCGCTGAGGCAAAAACCAGGGTTCGTTTTTGTCTCTGTCCCAATGACAGAAAGTGCTTGGACCATTGGCTCTTAATATGAGGCTATAAAATGTGGTTCTTTACCTTCTGTGTAATCTGCCAAGAGGGCAGAAACTCTGTGTCTTAGCAGGACAACCTTGCACGGTTTGTGCGGATTTCATTGCACCCCTGGTGATACAAGCAAACGAGCTCGTCACCTAGGTTCTTCCCCGACTCGCTGCGTTCTGTGTTTTATTGTCACTCCGAAGTAAGGAGCAAAATGTGTCTCAGGCGCCCAGCTCCCTTCTCAGGTGTCCAGCTCTCCTAACAACTCTGATTCTTGCCTTTCCAAAACCCACTGCTAAATTGTGTCTTTTGCACCTGAACCCGTCTTTGAGATTCCCCAGAGGGCCCCTGGAAACTCTCAGGGAATTCGTTCTGTCACCTTTTAAAGGAGAAGTGTCAGAAACAATCGGGTTTACTTGGTTTTCTAAGGGTTACAAGCACAGAGCTGTCCGGTCGAAGGAGCCGCTTAGCCTTCCCCGGGCTGCATCTGCGTGGACGGCGCTATTCATGCGAACAGTTCAGAGCTGAGAGTCCTGCGGGGCCCTCGCTGTCCGGGACACGCTCCTCTTGGCCAGAGTCCAGGCGGTGCTTTGCCTTACGCTGTAAAACAAGGGCAGCGCTGGTCGCATTGCATCTTGTTAAACGTTACCTTTGTGGCCACTTCATTCCCTTAATTCGAATTCAGCATCTGCTGGGCGACAGCTTCAAGAGGAGTTTTATTACCTGTGGCGTTTCAGTAACATGCAGGTGCTCAGGACTTACTCCAGCCTTGGAGAATCTCTTTACTTAGTATTCCTGATGCAGTCTTGGTATTTTCTAAGGATATGCTTGATATTTCGTGGTGTATTGTGTTTTAGGATGATAGTATGTTAAGTGCAAAGATGTTTTTGATTGTAAAAATGATGCTCATTTGCCCGGGCCGGTGTGGCTCAGTTGGTTGGAGCGTTATCCCACCAACCAGAAGGTTGGGGGTTCACTTCTCAGGGCACGTAATGCAAGTGACCCCTGGGCCCTTGCATTGTCCAAGATGCACCCCCATCCCTGCTCAGGACCCCCACAGGCCTCGCCGACGACTCCCTTGTCTACCTGCGCCCATGAGACCCCGCCCCTCCCTCCCCCTCACCGACCAGCTTCCTCCGTGTGGCAACAGCCTGGATGGAATCCTGTCCCTCATTGTCTGGAACGTCCCGTCTTTGACACTTTGCTTTCCTCTTTCATCTGTGGTTCTCTTGATTCCCTGACCTCTGCGAGCCTCAGTTTCCTCCCCCGAAAAGGGCTGGGACTGCCGCCCCCACGGAGTACGAGGATACAACAAAATAACACCAGAAGGAGCCAAGCCCAGCCGTGGTCAGTGCTCAGTATCAGTCTCTCTCCTTGGAGGAAAGAGTCCCGAGGCCACGAGGGGCAGTGTGGGAGCTGGTAAAAGACACGGAGTCCGTCACTGTCGCTGCGTCTCCTAGACGGGGAGGCAGCCAGAGCAGGTGCCCCGACTTGGGGGGTGCAGCCGCGGGCAGGAGCGCCACCTCACGCCGGCTGGGTCGGGGCACCTGTTCCTTCCTTCTAGGCAGGCAACATCCGGCCCCACTGGGACTTGCAGACGTTGTAAGCCTGTTCCCTGGTACCTCTGAGGTCATTAGAAAAGTCCTTTCCCTTCACAACCCAGCAGCAAGGGGCCTCTCAGAGGGGAGCCCACTCCTGGCTGGGCTGGGTGCCCACACCGAGAGTTTGTCCGTGGGGCAGCCAAGCGTGCCAGGCACCTGGGCTGTTTTCACGCTTCAGGCCAGCAGAAGCCAGGTCCAGGGGCAGGGGCAGAGGGATGTGGCGGACTGTGTTGTGTGAGGTCTCCATCCTTCTCCTGTCCCTGCGTGGGGCCCCCTCCGGGCCGGCTGGCACACCGCGGTATTTCTGGAAGGGAGGAAACAGGAGAAACTATAAACATTCCCTGGAAGGTTACAGGAAAGGACAGTGTCTCGGTGTGACAACTGGATTGGCGATGCCGATGGCCGCAGTGAGCATTCAGCGAACGCCAGATTTAGACGCAGAAATGCAGAGTAATCAGAAATACACTCCCTCCCAGAGGGTGATCAGCGGGGCTTGGCACCAGGCAGAAAGCAGCCTGCATGTGGAGGAAGCCAGTCCTCAAGGCCTGGGATGTTGACCTCTGAGACAGGGAGGTCGCCTTTGGGGACCTGTGACAACAAGGGAGACCCATTCGCAGCTGTGTGTGACTTCCCCGATGGTTCTCAGTGATACTTCTGGTGTTTCTTTTTTCATGTTTCCAATTCTTCCCCGCCACCCCCTCACCCACCATCACCTTCTAAGTTCATCTGTGCCTCATTGGGGCCAAATTCCCCAGGAAGCTTCGGAGACACAGACTGTTTTAATTTCTTTTAAAATCAGAAGAAAGGGGCTTTTAGGTCAAAGAAAATGTTTCCATATCAATATATTCGTCTTTATACCAAATGCATACAGTAGAATTTAAGCTCTTCCTTTCATGGGGGAAAGGGCCCACAAAAGTCACAGTGCAGCTCCGAGCGGCTGGGTTTGTTTGGCCTTTGTAAGAGGGGACGCAGACACTACAGGACGGCCCCTGTTTCATCCCGAGGCAGAGCTAGCGAAGGGCCCGAGGCCACCACCCAGGCCCCCAGCCTCGGGGCCGAGCACCCCTGGCTTGCGCCGGCAGCATCCTTCACCTTGGCAGCTTCAAGCCACGGACTGATTTTTCCTCCCTGGATGAGATACAGAAGTCCCAGCACTTCACCGCCTCCCTCTGCATGTCCTCACTCGTGCCCCTCAGCCCTCAGCCCTGCTGTCAGTTCCACAGTGTCGCCTTCCGCTGTCACCTGGTCCCCGCACACCGGCCCCAAAGGGGGCCGCGGGTCAGGGAGTCAGCGCCCAGTGCCGCGTGGGCTGTGCATTTCTTACCTGGGCGCAGTCTGACCTCGTGCTGTCTCCCAGGGAGCGCAGTGAGTGTCCTCCGAGTTCCGGCCCGTTCCCAAGAGATTCTCCTGCCGTCTTTGTATTCAGATGCGTGTTGTCAGGACATAAAACTCCCGGGTCACATCTTTTCTCAGGGACATTGGAGCATTTTTTCCCGGGGCTGGTTTGTTCTGTCGGGTTTTATCACCTTGTCCGCCCACCAGTTCTCCTGGGTCTCGGTCAGTGTGGAGCTGTGTGGCCTGGGACGCACTGCTTAACTTACCTGAGACCCCGTCTCCTCACCTTTGCAATGCAGGTGTGAACTGGACTCGTAGTCTCGGGGTGAGAAGGTGGCTTGAAAGAGGTGAGTGACCACAAAGCTTTCCACAGTCCCTGGGAGAACGCAAGAGCTCGGGGGTGTCTGTCTGTCCTGCCGTCCCAGCACTGCCGAGAGGGGCAGGTGCTCGGGTGCACAGCCAACACCGGGGAAGCTGCCAGCTCGGGAGGGGCTCGGGGCTGGGAGCCAGGAGCTCTCTCAGTCCCACCGGCCAGCTGGCCGCCACGGGCCAGCCCTTTCAGCCCGGAGCGTGGCCCTTCACCTGGACGGATGGTGCTTGCCCTGCCTCTGTCATAAGGGTCTGGGAACGGGAGCACATGGCATGCTCTGGGAGCAGCAGGAGAAGACGCAGACAGGAGGGCTGTTACTGCTGATAAAACAGCACATGGCAACATGGAGGTCAGCTCTCGGGGGCCTTCAGAAGGAACGCCGTGGTATCCGAGACCGAGCCAGGAAAGGTGGGGCTCCGACTGCCTAGGAGGTGGCCCGGCTATGGCCTGGTGGCTGACACCCAGCTATGCAGCAGGATCACCTGGGTGACAGTCCCCTTGGGCCCCCGACTTACTCTGAGGCCTGGGAAGCAATTTGCCTGGCTGTGCTTCCTCGTGGCAGAACGAGGGCGACTGCCACCCCTCACCACGTGGGGTTGTTCTGAGTGTCAGACCCGCTGACGCATGTGGACACCGTGGCTTCTCAACTGTAGAGAAACTTCCGCACGGTGAGCTCAGTAATCCCAGCGGCCAGCGGCACGCCTTCCGACCGCGTGGTGACGGCCGTCCTGGTTCCGACCACTGTCCTTTCATTTGCACACTTTGGTGGGGGAAGGAAGTCCGGGTTTTGTTCCAGTTCGGCCATCTGGTGGTTTCTGTTTGTGTCCCGACGAGGTCCTGCAAAAGCTGATGGGGGGAAAGACCGACGTTGACCAAATCACGTCTGATGAAGGGCATCCAGAAGCTTCCGAATTCCATTTGCCATGCGGTCCGCTCCCTCGGAGGACCCTGGGCCAGGTGGAGGGCTTGGAAATTGGTTCCGGGAGGAAGCTACAAAGGCACACGTGTGCTGCACGCAGCTAGAAGCCCGTATTCTCAGCACAAAACGCCGTCCATTTCCCCAAATATTTCTATTCCGTGAACACACTCCCTTTGTTGGAAGTGAGTGGGTCACGTTATGTTACACTTCATTGGAAACAAATTCTCTTTAGAAGATAATTTCTTCATTATCCTCAGAGGCTCTGGAATGAGCTCTGAGATTCAGAACGCAATTTTGAGTGACTTAAGGAAGTAAAACCTTTGTAACTTTTCTCTCTGAATTACGGAAGGGCAAAGGCTGAACACCTCCGTGAAAACGACCCATTGAGGCGTCTCACTGAACAACACTCAGTAACGCATTCAGAAACTGCTAGTTTTGCAATAAATTGAACTTCATACATTGAGTTAAAGAAAGCTTTTCTTCCGTGAATGACCATTTCGTATTTTGGTTTCCCTGTAATAACAGGTGGGTTGGTTTACAGCTAGAATAAAATAACAGAATATGAACGCTAGCCCCCTCACTCAATTCTACGAGAGCCGTGTGAGTTCATGCGGTTTTCCTTATTTATGCACGAGGAAACTGAGGCACGGGCAGGTTATCCTGGTGGTAGAGGGATTTGAACTTGGCTTTACTCCACTTCTCAGCCTTTGTTCTTGCTACCGTACGGGACACCACCTACTAGTAAAGGACTTCTCGTGACAGCACGCCGCCCGGCTCACACGGGAAAACCAAGGCTGTCACAGGCAGAGGCACCCACGGCCGGGGCTCGCTGCCAGCTGCCGGCAGGATGGAGGGGGCGCGGTGGCAGGCGGCGTAGGGCTGGCTGTCTGCCCTGGTATGGGTTCAGATAATTGCTTTAACCTCCGAGAACTCTAGTTTTCTTACCTGGAAAGTGTGAATAAACTTAATCACAAGGAGATTCTGAGGGTTCAACGGGCTTATGATAGGCAGCTGCTTAGCACCAGGGCTGGGCTCATGGTAAGTGACAAATTAGCCGTAACCGCTCTCTGTAACATTAGTAATAACAACAGGAAATGCAGCCCAGCCCTCCCCGAGTTCAGACAAGGGGCCTGTTGCAGTTTGTTACCACTCCAGTCCAATTACATAAACACGCCAGCCCCAGGGCCGGTGCCCTCTATCCCATTTATTTCTGCGAGAATCTATTTAAGCCGCTCCGCCGGGCTTGGGGCCGGCCCCCTTGCGGGAGGACGTATGGACGTAAAGCTGGCACGGACTCTGCAGCCCAGAGATGCAGCTGGCCGCCCTGATTTCCTGGGCGCTGGCCACGAATTCCCTGGGGCCTCTTGGGAAATTGGGGGTTGTGCTTTCGCTCTTTGCAGCTACCCCCACCCCACCCTCGGGCCCCCACCCTGCTGGCCCCTCTGATGAGTCAGCCCTGGCAGGCCCAGTTCATCATGGGTTCCCTGGGCTCTCTGGAAATCAGGGCCCTGCTAATTTGCCTGCATCCCAGCTCCCCAGCCCTCCCTGCTCCCCCGCCACTCTGGCAGCTGCCGCCCTGCAGCCCTGGGTCGCACCACAGTAGCTCTTCATTGCCCACGGTGCCTCGTCCTTATTTTCCTCTGTGACCGGAGCTCAGCGAGGGGATCCTTTCACCTCCCATCTGTCAGCGGACCTGCGTCCGAGCCGCACTCGTATTCTCTGTAAAGAAGCCTCTATTATGCTCCTGATCCCTCTGGTGGTCTCCTTCCGCCGCAGCTTCCTGGGCGGCTTCTCCTGACGCAGCGACTGCGCCGACGACAAATGGGTGTTTGTGAGGTCGCTCGGTGTCAGGGCTTCATTTGCAAGACCCCCTCGGTCTTCTCTGTCCCCACACTCCTGCCCCCGCTTTCTCAGATGCTCATCCCCAAGAGCAGGCCCCAAGGACAGTCAGGGGCAGAAGGAGAGGACATGGAGGCCGTGCTTTTTGCATCTGATGCTTCCTCCCTCCGTCTACGCCACGTCTGTCGGGTGCACCCCTACGTCTGCCTCTGTCTGCACCCACACCTGCGCCTACGAAACCTCGGCCGATGTGGGACGGGGGACTGTGCCAACAGTGGGCGTTCAGAGGTCAGCGTTCAGGGGCCTAAACCCACAGCCAGGCAGCCGACCCCCAAGGCCCAGGTGGGCGCAGGAGCAGACACTGGTCGCCTCTGGTCCTACTCCCCGGTCTGGCCGTCACCGAGTCGCAGGATGTCACACCATGGTGGATTAAACAACAGTTGTCCTGAAGTGCCCACTGCCTCTCTGTCCAGAAAGTTCTCTCCACTGAAGACCCGTTTGAATCTCACATCTCTGCTCTCCCTGAAACCCCCGGGTGAGTCGGAGAGCCACAAGGCACGTCTGACTTGACGTGGATTGGGCTCAGGTGGGGCTAGATTGTTCCACCTCTCACTCTGGACCCTTTCCTGTTGTTCCTTTTCCTGCCTCCTCATCCAGCACATGTAGAAAAATTCCTGCAACCCGTCCCAGCCTGGCCGAGTCAGCAGGTCCTCGTGCGGGGACCCGATATTTAAACGAACCCTTAGGAGCTTACAAGGTCACCCGGAATTTGCTGACAAGTACTTTTGGAGATGCCTCCGGAACAGCCGGAGATTTCTCTTCCTTTCTCCTCACACGTCAGCTCCCTAAGCCAGGCCCACCTCGCCCGAAAGACACACACGCACACACATCTTTGAACACCTAACGAGCGTAGCTGAGCCCTTCACAGATGCCAGGCATGGTGGCAGAGAGGAATAGCCCACTCCCGCTGCCTGCGGGGACTTGACCCAGGAAATCGGAAGCTACGCCACATGCTTCCCTGGAGCCGGAGGCCGTGAACAGAACCAAGGCTGGAGACCCAGGCCCCGAGCTTGGGCCGAATCTCCGGCAGCGGCGTCTCAGTGCCGATGGGCTAAGGGCCAGCCCTGTCCCTGTCCCAGTGCTGTGCCTGGTGCGGCAGGCTTGCAGTCCCTCCGTCTTCAGCCTCAGAGCTGGGGCATGCACTCAAGCCAACAAAAAAAGCAGAGGAAGGACCCCAATGTTGGTCATTCTCCACTGGACTGGGACCCCTGCGTGACCCAGGCCCAGGACACCAGCCTTGTGTCCCAGAGGAAAGGCCAGGAGCAACTGTGAGGGGTCACGGAGAGGTCAGGGCCCAGCTGGGGCCTCTGCGCCGTGTGCGCGCAGGGAAAGGGAGCTGTCCTCACGCCCACTCGGACTGGCGGGGGCAGGCGGTCGGCTCCTGCATGCGTCAGCCTCAGGAGCAGGTCCTGCTGGAGCGACACCGCGGGTCTCTGGCAGCCTGGTGACGGATGAGGGCTGGCGAGGTGCACCGACCCCTTCCACATTCGTTTCTCCAAATGGAGCCTGTCATTTCAGAACATCACCACTTGACAACAGCGTACTGTGAGGGTGCCATGGCAACAGCCACGCTTTCCGCCGTGTGTGCGGAGCCAGAGCCCGAGGTGGCTGCAGAGCCCAGAGAAACCGTTCGGGACAGAGAGACGTTTAAAGGATTGGGCAGGAGGCACTCTGGGCCCTTGCTCCTCTGTCCTCCGTGCTGGCGAGCCTTGAAGGGCGGGCAGTGCTCGGATCCAGGCACTGGCCTGTCTGACTCACCCTTGCCTGTTAGCCCAGCTCCGGAGCGTTCCTTCCTGGTGACCTGGTGGATGTGTGCGGATGCCGAGGCTCAGGGTGACATTTTGGTGGGACAGCTGCCTTGCCGTCCCGGGGCGGCTGAGTTGGGGCCTCTCGGCTGCGGCTGACAGCCTGTATTGTGTGGTGAGGATGTTAGATTAGACCCTCAGTTTCCAGACCTGGTTGTGCCTTAGCTGGGGGGATGGACAGAACCCAGACCCCAGAGATGAGCTCAGGGCCACTGACTCAGACTTGGAGGGGGGGCCCAGAACCCACCTTTCCACCCGTTCCCCAGTGACGTCAATGCAGGCCGGTGGGCCCATGCTCCCCAGCACCCTCCCAGCTCTGCAGGCTGTGGCTCGAGAGTCCCCAGCCAGGCTGCCCCTGTGGCCTCCTTGGGGCTGCAAACAACCCCACAGCCACCAAAAACACCCACCCCCCACTCAGACAAACTCTTGGCCCTTTCTCCAGAGATGCCTTCAGGCCCTGAGAGGCCTGAGAGTCAGGTCCACTTGGCACACGAGCCCTCTGGTCTTCCGGTCCGGTGCGGGCAGTGGCCGTCCGCCCACCGTCAGATTGCTGAGTCACGGGGACTCTTTCCAGAAGAGCACATGGCCTCTGTGAAGCCCCTCGAACACCTGCGTGCGTCCGCCTCGCAGCACTCACATGCGCTCTCCCCCAGGCCTGGAGCCGTGTCCACCTCTGGCTGTGAGCTGGGTTCCACAGAGGGGACGGAGGCCGGGATGGTGTGGGCCTGAGATAGAAGCGGACAAAGGCTCATAGATCAGCCAGTCCAGGGTCCTGTGCTGAGCACAGCAACCTCCCAGTCACCGGGGAGAGCAAGATTTATGCCAGGAGAGAGAGAGAGCAGTCAGCTGATACCCTCCCGCCCAGGCCTCGGAGCAGAGCAGCAGGGACCGGGGTGGAGGGGAAAGTCACCCTCGAAGCGGGACGTCCCGAGTCCTCCCTGCCGTCAGACCGAGTCTCCCCGAAGGCCAGCAGTGCCGGCAGAGGCGCTGTCAGAGCTGATGCCTCGTTAAATAAAACCAAGGAAGGAACGCTTTGGCAGAGGGAGCTGGCGCCCCGAGACACAGTGAGGGGGTTGTTGCAGACGGGGACTGGCAGACACACCTACTCGCTGGCAGGGTGTCACGCCAGCACCAGGCCAGCCCCATGCTGAGCAAGGAAAACCCCCGGAAGGCAGGGAAGACTTCCGGGCGCAAAGGCCATTCCAACAGTGAGACTTGCCCCCAGAAACAGTGTCGAGGGTCACTTCATGACCCACGGGGTCGTGCTCTCTGGGACAGCAGGGAGATTCCCGTGGTGGGGGCAGGGCAGACACAGGTGGGCACGGCCCCGGGCCGGCCTGGCCAGCCTCTTCGCTGGTGAGGGAGACGGGAAGCCTTCGCTTGCAGGTGCTTTTCAAGTGCCTGCCAGGCTCGGTGGGGTCGGAAGGGCACCGGAAAGGGGCAGAGGACACGGGAGGTGGCACGGCTCTGCTGCAGAACGCCGCGGTGGCAGAGGGGTGAGAGTCCGTAGCCCCTCTTCTTTCCGGAGGCTTCTCACTCTTTAGGGGACACTCCGTCCCTCGCCGTCACTGGGTAAGAACTTGAATGAACAAATGAATGAGTGACACCATGACTTCCACGTCACCGGGCCCACCTTTTCGAGTGTGGGCCCTGAAGCGTTACTGTGGGGGGCCTCCATGGGCCGAAATGGGGGAGTGGCCCTGCCCCAGAACTCCCACTCCCATTCATAACCCCTGAACTCGTGTCCCGGTGAGTCGTGTTCCGTAAAAGCAAAAACAGCAGCAACAAGAAGCAGGCTTCTAACTCTCCTCCAGTGAGCCCATGGGACAGCGGGGGACTGTGCTCTGTCTCTGCCAAGGGCGGGGGTGAGAACCAGGCTGCTGGAGGGAACGCTCGGGTCCGAAGCAAGAAAGCACTTTTTCTCCGTCTGTTACACACGCTCGAGGGATCTCCGGAAGGTCGGCCCCCACGTTCGCCCAGAAGAGGCCTTCGAAACCCTTTCCTCTCTCTCCCCTTCTTGCTCTTTCTGTGGAGTATTTGTTTCCCTATAAAATCTCACCAGGAATTCCGTCCCTCCGTCCACTCATGGAATGAATCTTGAGCACCTACTATGTGCCAGGCCATGTTAGGACGCAGTGGTGAGCAGGACACGACCCCCCTCGTCCCCTTCTGCTTGGCTGTGGGTGAAGGCAGGACCCTCGGAGGTGCCGCCCTCCCCACGGCCTTGGCACTCGGCTACACTTTCTGGGCATCGCTGCCCTGAGGCCCTTAGAGGGGCTGGAGACACCTGCCCAAATCTCTGCCTCCACCCCCAGCACCGCCCCTTGAGGAAGTCGTGGGAGAACTTTTAGTCTATGAATGAGCCTGGGGATGGTCTGGACCAGAGCCTTCTGGAAGAAAGGGGTGGACTGCACCCCTCGGCCTCTGGCAGGCTGTTCTACAGACCCACCTGGGAGGCAGCTAGCTGTTAGCGTGGTCTCCGTCCAACCTACAACACCTCCCTGCCGACCTCTGAGGACGGCTCAGTGTTTAGAACAGGCATGGTGTGCCCCAGCCCCTGCCGGAGCTCCGGCCTCAGTGTCCAGCACACCCGCTCGTGGATCCTGCAGGCTCCTCCCCCACGCACCTGCTGGAGACCCAGCCGCGGGCCGTCCACGCCTCACCACAGCCCACGCTGCCTTCGAGGGGCTGCTCTCGGCAGCTTCTCTCTGGCTCCCCCACGGCTCTGCTGGACTGAACGGCTCCTCCTCTGTGCCCCACAGCCTGCCTGCACTTCCATGTAGGGCATTTTCCTGCTCTGCTGCCTCCAGAGGTGATACATTTACACGCCTCTCTCCTGCAACCCCCCCCCCGCCCCCCGATACTCCGAATCGCACCGGAGGGTCCGGGTCGGCTCTTCCTTGAGTCGTCTGGTGCTTCATTCCTAGGGGGCCTCCAGCAAGCATCTCACCTCGTGGGGTTGATCCTCACACAAGGTGCGGTAAGGTCAGGGATGGCTGGCCATGGAGGTGCTGATGGCCTGATGTTAAACTTTATCTCCAAGAGTTTTATCAGACAGACCTGGGCTCACGTCCCATCCGGGTCCTACTCCACGGGACACAGCGAATCCCTCCTCTCCTTCGATCGTCAGTTTCTTGTGGGAGAGCGAGGGTGGGCCCACGATGCGATGGACAGGTCACGTACCACGGAAACGTACGCTCGAGACCTGTCGAATCTGATTGGCCAGTGTCACCCTAATATAGCTCATAAATGGGGAAAAACACCCACATCCGTGAATTGTCATGAAGATTACATGATGTGTTCAGCACCGTGCCTGCCCCGTGGTCATGAGTGACAAGTAACAGCCACTGGGAACGTTTTCTTCTGGAAGAAACCGTAGCCTGCGTTATTGAATTCCCTGGGTCCTGGTCCCCACACCTCACCTGTGTCACCCGTCCAACCCTGGTACGCACCCTCTGAGGACAGAGACCAGGGACAGACATCCGTGGTGGCCCTGTGGCCATGGAGCCAGGAAGGAGCACAGCCGGAGGGGCGCCCGGTCACCAGACACCAGAGGCCACGGTCTCAGCCACTGAAGCCCCGTGCTGGACGTGAGACGTGCTCATTTTCACTCACTACGCGGCTTCCTGCCTGCATTCTGGCGCCCAGCAGAACATTCCTGAGGGTCATCCATGGGGCAGTATCCGGCTCCTCCGTTCCCGGTTGATGGGCACTTGGGTCACCCCCCTGGGGCTGTCGTGAATAAGGCTGCTTCGAGCTCCCAACAGGGCACTCCGCTTCCTGCCTTGCGCACGTGATTACCGTGAGGCCGCCACTGACCAGCCCCCGCGGCCAGGACCTCCGGGGTGGGGCGCTGGCCTGGCCACTCAGGAAGTCCCTGGGGAGCTCTCTAGCTGGAGGCCAACGCAGGAGCTTGGTGTGAGGCTGTGAGCCTGGGGCAATGGAGGGACCCCACGTTCAGGGGAGAGGCGTACAGCGCAGGGGAGCAGAGATGAGAGTGGGGATGGCAAGGGAGCCCCCCCAAGTGGGCGTGGGGGGATGGGAGAGAGAGAGAGGAGTCAGCCCAGCACGCAGCAGGAGAGGTGCGCAGGAAGCCTGGGCATCGTAAAGCGGTCAGTTCTCCTTAATTTACACGTTTAATCGAATCCGAACAAAATCAGTAACACAGAGCCCCTCCTCTCCCTTCCCTGGAAGCCAGCAGGCGGATCCCAAAGCCCACGTGGACACGCAAACAAGCAGGGATTGGCAGAAACGCCCCGACACGAGGAGTGGTGCAGAGCGCGGGCCCCAGAGCTGAGCCCGGGCGTCACGCCGGCCCAGGCGCGGGAGAGCGCGGAGGAGTCCCGCGGGCGCGGCGCGCACCCGAGGCCAGCCATCGGCCTGACCAGGAGCAGCGTCCCGCAGTGGCGGAGGGTGGCGATGCCCGAAGCTGCACAGCAGAGTCCACCCGTGGG
This sequence comes from Tonatia bakeri, assembly GCA_004024845.1. NCBI lineage: Eukaryota > Metazoa > Chordata > Mammalia > Chiroptera > Phyllostomidae > Tonatia > Tonatia bakeri. The sequence continues at coordinate 54,372 of PVIA01006701.1, forward strand.
GCCGTGGGGACACAGGCTGGCGAGGACAGCCCGCGTCTGCGGGCGGGACCCTGTGGGGCTCAGCGGAACCGCACACGCGGGTGCTCCGCTCCGGGAGTCCCGCCCGCAGACCGCAGCGCACAGGAGCGAGCGCTACTCACTGCCGCGCACTTACACCGGGAGCGCAAGCGTCTGTCCGCAGGGGGCTGGATGAACGCCGGGGCGGTCCCCGGGGGGCTCTGGTGAGAAGGAGAGTTTGAACAGTTCTGCTTTAAGATGACACTGTTCAGTGACAACTGTCCGTGATTTCACGACACCTGAATCTCTCCATCTCAGAGAACCAAGCAGAGCGAAGCTTCCTCGCTGCACCCCCCACCCCGCCCCCTGCGAGGACCTGCTGGTTCCCAGGGCCCCCTGGTCAAGTCTCTGGCTCATCTTCCAGGACACTGGGGGCTGAAAAGACCCTTCTGAGACCAGGCATGCGTGGCCACGGAGGAGACAAATGGTGAAGTCTCCACCCTCCTGTCTGTCTGTCACTGCCCCTCGGTGCCTGGAGACTTGGCCTCTGCTTCATGTTGGCCCCGGCAGGTGGGACATCTCTGCTCCAGACTCCCACGGAACCCTAGACCGCTGTCCTGGGTGAGCTGGGGTCTCAGAGCCCTCGGGGCAGAGATCCCCAGCGCCTGCGGCCTCACCTCTGCCCTTGAGTTGTGCGGCTGGGTCTGCGTTCCAAGGCCCGCTGCCCTGGGGGTCAGCTTTACAGTTTCTGCTGGGCCGGGCCGCGGTGGTTTGAAGACTTTTCGTTACGTTTGCTGGTTGGCTTGAACTCGTGGGGTGGGAGAAGGAGGCTCCGATCTCGAGAATGGCACCAAGTTCTGAGGTTTATTCCCCAGCGCGGCTGGGGGGTGGGGGCCGGGGCTGAACAGAAGACAATTTTCTGTATATTCCTAAAATACTATAACTTTCTGTGTTTTCCTTTAAAAAATCTCTTGTTGGCATTTTAAATTTCTTAAAGTATGTATTTTTTTTCACTCTCACTTAAGTTTGTTATTTTTGTCTAGTTAGGAAAGAAGAGCATTTTGATTTTGGAAAGTCTGGACAATTCAGAGAAATATTAAGGGAAGTAAAAACCAACAAAGACACTTGGTCCAAAATGTGACATTTTGTTCTATTTCTTTCCACTCTGTCTGCTGTGATGGGTGTTTTCTTGCTGGTTTCTCTCCTATTTCATTGTGACAAGAAGGACAATGATGGAGCTCCCTCCCCCGGGGGCAGAGGATGAGTCAGCCAAAGTGACACAGACAGAGACGGACGTGACCGTCTCCAGGGTAGCGGGACTTCAGGCAGAGTGGCCTGAGCCCGGCCACCATGGCTGCTGCCCGGGGCCCCGGGGCCCAAGTCTTAGACTCCGCAGCCAGCGGCCTGGCCGCTGGGGCCCTCCCAGACAGGATGGTGTCCCCCTCAGGGTCGGAGGTCCTGTGTGAGGCCCCACAGACACAGGACACGCGTGCTCCTGTCGTGCGGGGAGAGACTGGGACTGTGGGGCTGCGCAGCCTGGCTTCCGGTTCCGACGAAGCCGCCGGGAGGGTCAGGGCCTCCCGGCCTCCGCTTTCCTCACTGTGACTGGCGTGCAGCCCCGAGGACCTCGAGGTGGTAGTTTAACAGACACGGGATGGACGTCAGCTGCTGTCACTGTGGCGGGTCCTTCGGGCATCACCTGTGACTATGGTTTCGTGCCCCGTTCTTCTGCATCCCTGTCTTTCTAGCAAATTCCTCCTGGAATTACAGAACCCCAAACCCCGCTGAATTCACCTAAGAGTCCACATCAAATTCTCCCTTCCTCCCTCTCTCTCCATACACTTTCTTACAGTGGTGAAAAGTTCAAGGGAAGAATGCAGGCCCAGCCTCTGTCCTCCGGACCCTTTGATCTCACCAGGGAGACGAGACTTAGACTCGAACTTCCGGTCAGAGGCTAAGGGGAGGAGCCTGAGCACCGGACAGGGGACGGGCGATGGGGGTGGGGCAGCTGGGTGCGGGAGAAGTCCCTGAGGCTGCACCTGCAGGGCAGGCTTCCAAAGCGGCCTGGGCTGCAGTGTCACCCGACAAGGCAGGGCAGCGAGAACTGACAGGAGCAGGGGAAGGTAGGCAAGTCCTCAGGGGAGTGAGTGCGAGTGGGAGGTGCTCAGCCCCGCTCACCTGGGCGTGTGCATGGGAACCGGACAGAGCACTGGGGACAGGAGGCTTTGTGAGGTCATCGTGGAAGTCACACTTTGCAAACAATGGAAATGAGGCTTCGAGGACCAATGACGGGGACGCTGCTGGAGTGGGTTAGTTGCTGCCTTGAGGTGAACCCAGGTCTCCTTGTATTGACCCCAGGTGACTCCCGGGACAGCGTTCTGCCTCTGCTGGGACTGTCAGATCCAGGTGGGGAGCTGGGATCCCGTGTGGGAGGTGTGGCTCCTCTCTGAGCCTGGCTTGTTTGGGAGGCAATTATTTCAGATTTGTTGCCGTGAGTTCTGTGGTAACACAAGGTTGTACAGAAAGCCTTGGGTTACTATCACTAAATCTTTTTTTTTAAAGATTTTATTTATTTGTTTTTAGAGAGGGAAAGGAGGGGGAAAGAGAGAGAGAAACATCAATGTGCGGTTCCTGGGGGACATGGCCCGCAACCCAGGCATGTGCCCCGACTGGGAATCGAACCTGCGATGCCTGGTTCGCAGCCCGTGCTCAGCTCAATCCACTGAGCCACACTCGCCAGGGCACTATCACTAAATCTTGATGGGCATTTAGTAATAGTTACTAAACTTTTTTTTGGATTTGCCAAACATACGCACAACAATAAAATCCCATCATCCTTCTCAATGAATATTTCTTGATTAAGGTGGGAGTGACTGAGTCAGATCCGTAAGCAGATTTGCCTATTTATAGATCCATTGATCCAGTCCAGCTGGCACGTGTGCTCAGGGGCCCAGATACAAAGCCTCACGCAGAAATGCCCCGAGTGAGTGGACGGGGCCAGCTGTCGAGGGAGGAAGGGCCGTGTCCGGCCACTGTGCGGGTCTCAGCACATTGCTCACCGTGTGAGTTTAAAGAAGAGGTCTTTGTGCCCTGGAACGAAGGGGCGGTCTCACTGCGTCGCTGTTTTCCTTGAGCAGAAATAAAACACTCGGCAGCCCGAGGCCAATGCCATCTCTGATGGGGACAGTCTGCAGCCGGCGAGGAATCTCCAGTGCGTTCTTAATAACAAATGACTTCACGCAAACCGACAGTCGGGGTTTCTCCAAAGGTGTCTTTGTGACCTGGACGTGTTTGCAGTCCCAGTGGGCGTCACCCACCTTCCCGGGGCCCCTCAGAAGTGCAGAACCCCAGGCCCCGTCTCAGACCTGCAGAATTAGGCCGTGAGGCTGCAATCTCTCCAGCTCCCACCTCAAAACTGGGACCACTGCTCTGCCCAGGGCCGTCCGATGGCGGGGCGCCCGATAGGTGTTGAGGTGTTGGAGGGAGACGACAGAAGAACTTTTGTCCTGGCTGGGTAGCTCCGTTGGTTAGAGCGTCGCCCTGACACACCAACACGGCAGGTTCAATCCTTGGTCAGGGCACATACAAGAATCAGGTGAGCCGGCCACCCAGCGGGCCCCGGGGCTCTGCCTGCGAGGCAGAGCTCGAGGCCATTGCTTCGGCTCTGGACCAGGCCAGGGGCTGGGAGGGGAAAATACGAACAGCTTGCCGACTCCCAGGTTCCTGTTGCTCATCCTCAAGCCTCTCCTCCCCCTGTTCTTCCTTCCTTTCCTTTTTCCTCCCCCGCCCCCTTCTAAGAGTGATCTTCACCACGGACTGATTGCTAGCACGCAGCCTGCCTTGCACGGTCTCCCCGGAGACGCGGTCTCTGCTCGGTGTCGGTCAGCCAGCGTGCTCCCTCTCCACCGCCTCGTATCCGAGCGACGCCACAGACAAGCTCACCAAAGAGCAGTTGTCTGTCACCTGAAGCAAACACCTTCCCCTAATGAAGCCCGGCTTCTCTGCTGTCCACCCGGGGCTGCCGTGCGAGCAGCCTGCGTTGGAGGGGAAAGCCCCAAAGGCAGCCAGCTCATCCTGCCGAGGATTCTGGGCCTCGCACAGGGGGGACCCCATGGGGGACGCTGAGACGGTGGGCTGGCAGGAGGAGCCGTCCACACGTTCCCTTTCATTTTACAAACACTGGGCACCAGTGACATGCTCTCTGCTTGCCGCCAGGCTTGTGAGGGTGAGAAAGACACCACCCTGCGGTGCACATTCTGCTGGGCCATATGTATATATGTGGAATGAGAAAATATTACTAATACGTATATATATATTATATACGTATTAGTAATATATATATCAGTTGTAGGTGCTTTGGTAGGTTTTATTTGCCAAGTTCAGGACGTTCCCTTCCATTGCTAGTTCGCTGAGTTTTTCCCAGAAACGAGCAGTACATTTTTGCCATGTGCTTTTTCCACATCTGTTAAGATCGTGACTTTTCTCCCTTCGTCTGTGCGTGCAGAGGACTCGATATGGCCCAGTGTTCTGAGGGCTGTCCCCGTTTGGCATCCCCGGGGCAAACGCCGCCCAATCGCCAAGTAACACCCTTCTCCTAGACCCCTGGGACCAACTCGCTGATGTCGTGCTGAGGATTATTTTTGTGTCTGGTCACGAGGTGTCTGAGCCTGTGGTTTCTTCTCCGGCCATGGTTTTGCCTGGTTTCGATGGCCTCGTGCTCCGAGTCTGACCATCTCTGCCTCAGATTTCTAGAAGAGACGGTATAGCGTGGGCGTAACGTTTTCACCGGCTGCTGGACTCACCGCGTAGGCCGTCTGGTCTCGGGCCGTCTGCTTCCTTGTGGGAAAGGTGATAACGGCTCATCCAGTTTCTCGCATGGTGATGGGATCCATTGGCTTCGCAGGAGTCTCAGCAGTCTGCCTCTTTCAAATACTGGGTTCATTTCATCTAAGACCTCGAAACGAGGGGCATGAAGTCGTCACCGTTTCCCTCAGTACCCTCTCGGGGTGCCTGGGGTGTGTGGGGATGGGACCCCACCAGCTCCTGACTGTGGTCACCTGTGTTTTCTTTCTCGTTTGGTTTGGTCGGGTGGCAAGGAGTTTGTCGGGTTGGCTGATGTTTTGAAAGAACTGGTGTTCGGTCTCGTTGATACTTTCTATCGTTTTTCTCATTCCGTTCCCTTTGATTTCTACTTTGATCTCTGATCTCCTCCCTTTGGCGTTGGGTTCAGTTTGCCCCTTTTTCTGGTTTCTTCAGGTGGAAGCGTGCACACCTTGAGACTTCCCTTTTTTTATGCATGTGCGTTTAACATTTTAACTTTCCCGGAAGCTCTGCTCTCTGTGCCTGGCGCACATGCTGACGGGCGGCTCCCTCTGTGGCCTTTGCCACCGGCCCTGGCCGCCCCCTTCCACGGGGGCCACCCTGGGGCTCAGCCAACGGACACACGTGGACAAATTTCCCAGAAGCTCTCCCAGTCTCTCCCAGGCTATTCTTCCCCTTCTCACCTCCAACCCAGTCTGGGCGCTAATGGGAGTGTAGCAGGGTCCTCAGGGAGTCGGCTTCGTGCTGTGCCCGGAGTTTTTATTGTCACTGGTCGGAGGGGCGGGCCCAGCCGGGTGACCTCCCTGGGGCCTGACATCCTGCCTGACGCTGAGACCCCAGCAGACCCCGCCAGGAGCCGAGAGGTGAAAGGGCTCATCCTTCCGGTTCGGAACCTCACTTCCGCTGCCCCTTCGCCACCACCCCAGCCCCCCTCTGCCTCTCCTCACCCTTTTCCGCTTTCTCTCTCCTTACTCCTCTTGCTCCGGACAGCGGTCTCACAGCTTTTTATAGCATGTCTCTATCTTTCAAAACAATTCTGAGGCCTGGCTGGTGTGGCTCAGTGGATGGAGCCCCGGGCCTGCAAACCAAAGGGTCCCAGGTTTGATTCCCAATCAAGGCACATGGCTGAGTTGTGGTCCAGGTCCCCAGTAGGGGGCGCATGAGAGGCAACCACACACTGATATTTCTCTCCTTGTCTTTCTCCCTCCCTTCCCCTCTTTCTAAAAATAAGTAAAATCTTTTTAAAAAATAATAAATACTTTTGAGCGCTCACCACACACGCACACACACGCGCACAATTACAGAGTTATAGCAAACCCATTTATAATGCGTACTATGTGTGCCAGGCACCCTTCTAGGCCTAGATGATGAGACAGATGAACCACTGTGAATCAGTCTCTCACATAAACATGGATGAAGCTTAATCTCGCTCCTGTTTCTAGGTAACAAGTTCATGTTCACAGAAATTCTCGTCTTCCCTCTCTCAGGCCTGGAGGCTTTGTGCCCGCCCACTCCTGAGACCATGGATGTGCTCCCCCGGATTGGAACCCGGGGACAGTCAGCCTCATGTCGGGTCCAGTCCCTGCTATACGCCAGGTGTCTCTTTAGCACGGACAGAAACCAAGATTTGGAAAAAGATGGAATGACGCGCCATTAAGTTACCGGGACCTAGGTGCTCACTGCGACAGGAAATGCACAGCCCCCAGCTGTCCGATCCTCTCACCCACATTCCCCAGAAGTGGCATTTTCCACAGCCAGTCAGGGTATCAGGGTCCCATTAACAGAGACGCGGGGGCGGGGTGTGTGTGTGTGTGTGTGTGTTGGGTGGGAGGCAGCAGAGGTCGGGGTGGGGTGGGGGGCTGCAGAATTCTGCTGGCTCTCAGAGCGGGCAGCAGCTCCAGACCTGTCAGCGGGCAGGGATGTCAACTCTCTCTCCCCAAAGCTGACGCCTCCATCTCCCTTCCCCACGTGGGCCCGAGGGACGGCGGCCTCCTCTCCCCTTCCCTCCCTGCCAACACCTATCAGCTCCCAGCAGCCTCCCCAGCTCTGAGCTGTTCCTCGCAACCCACTAATGAAATTCCTGTCCCTTTTGTAATTGCGTTTTAACATGGTTCATGCTCCGGTACCAGCCGCGCGTCAAATTCTTTGCAGAAAGCCCATCACAGGGTGACAAGCTCCTTTCTGCGTGACTCATTACCGACACATTTATTCGGGGCTTTCTGGATGACACGGACGTCTGCCTTGGTGCGCGGCGATGACTTAATCCATGGCGGCCCGAGGGTTTTAATTTTCCTCTCCTGGTCTCCTCCCTGAGCCCCCCGCCCGACTTGCTCCCTCTCTGCGGATGCCCAGCTGTGGTGTGCTGTTGGGGTGTCATGCGGGCCCAGGCCTGAGAGGACACCTTCCGGCCTCGGGGCCTGGAGCACAGGCCACAGGAGGAGCCTTGAACCTGAACCAGAGCGGTCTGTCCTGCTGATTCTGTCTGGGCAGCTTCCCACCATCAATCCGCTCTCTCCAAAGACGGCTGAACACACGCCAGAGGAGAGAGCGCTCAGAAAGGGGAGGCCATGAACAGCAGCCTGAACCTCCGTGGAGGTCCACCCAAGGGACCTCCATCCAGGACACTCTGTGGGCCTGTGTTTGGTGGTTGAGGAAGATGCTGGTCTCATCGGAGGCGCAGGCGTGAGGCCTGGGGGTGACACAGGAAATACGGAAATCTGGACAGAGACTTCACACTGTTTTTTTTTAATCCTCACCTGAGGATATGTTTACTGATTTTAAAGAAAGTGAGGAAGGGAGAAAGAGAGAGAAACATCAATCAGTTGCCTGTCGTAGGCACTCGGACTGGGAATCGAACCTGCAACCTTCGGGAGTACGGGATGACGCCTCAACCAACTGAGTACCCAGTCAGGGCAATGGTGGGTTTTTGAGAGGGGACACAATATTTATCAGGAGATGACATAACAGGACGCTGAAGGGGACTTTTCTCTTTGTTCTGAAATGAGCAAGCGGGACTCAAAGAAAGTGACGCAGAAGACCGAGTGTCCCCGCATTCTAAAAGGAGCCCCAAGCAGCTGGACCACACACCTCTGAAGGCTTCCTAAGAGGCAGCCTGTCCTCGCCCAAATGTTGCATGTTTGCTGGATAATTGGAACTCAAGGACGTACAAACATCAAACAAGTTTCTTCCTAATCATTGCCTCTAGTGAGACTCTGTAGCATCTCCCTTTCTTCCCTTTATTGACCTCCCGGGAGAACCCAAGAGTTTTCCAGTCCTGTTCAGGCCGGCCCAGTGTGAGACGCCCATCTCTCCTCCCGTCTCCCTGGCTCAGCCCCGGCCGTGGCCTCAGGAACCCGCAGGGGGAGGGGCCCTTTCACTCTTCCATCCAGAGTCATTGGGATGGGCATCGAGGGGCCGGAGCTGTTGCTGGTCACTATGCACAGACTGACCTGGAGGTGGTGACTTTACAGACAGGCCAAGACGTAAGAGACACCCAGAATTCTGCTGGGTAGCAATTAATTGACTCGTGCGATTATCTCTTATGGCTGTTAAAAGTTTTATGGTCGAAGAGAAACACCTACAACTATCCTAAGGGCCGAAGAAACAGGAGCCCAGTCCAGCAAGGAAGCAGCATGGGGTGGGAGTCAGGCTCCGGTGGGTGGCCGGGGCCCCGTGTGGTGGGGGCCCAGAGGCGACGTGCGCTCGCCTAGATCTGGTCACCTCTGGACCGCAGCCACCGAGGAGCCTCCTCGATGCTTCAGCATGAGGACGTCCGTTTGCAGCCCCGAGGGGGCTTAGGGTTGTACGCAAAACTGCGCAAGGGAATTAAGCCCACTGTACAGAATCTTTCTAAGGACTCCGATGTATCACACTGTGTACTTTAAGTTTAAAGTGTCAAGTGATACATTTACATGTTGCAATCCGATCAGCGTCTATCATGTCACATAATTATTGTTTCTTTTTTTGTGGTGGGAACGATTTAGAGCTAGTCTCTTAGCAACTTTGACGTCTGTAATTGTGTGATTGTCGCATGTTGTATGTAAATTCTATTCTATTCCATAAATTATATTAATCATAATTATTACAATTAATCATAATTGGCCCTCCATCTGAGCCCCCGCCCTGCTGCTTGCTAGCTGTGATCGTGGGCACATTTCTTAACCTCTCTGCCTCTGTCTCCTTAGTTGTGAATTGTGGATCAACTTTTAGGGCCATCGGAAGGGCTCCATATGCAAATGCACACGAAGTACTTGAAACAGGGCCTGGTGTATAGTAAATAGTTTGTACTTAGGTAGCTTTTATTCTTGTTAAAATCACAGTGGCATGTCCTCTGAAAATCCTGATCTGCCCTGAAATCCTGCGTCTGATAGTGTGGGCATGTGCTAAGGCTGATGGCCTCCTGTCCAGTTCTGCTGGGAGACTTCAGACTTTTGGGGCTTCTGTCACACGGCCGTCGCTGGGCAAGGTTCAGAGACCAAAGGCTCCCCATGCACTTGGTTACTCGAAGCTACGGCGCCCTCTAGTGCCCAAGGGGCGCGGATGCTCTCAGGTCTCCCAGCGTCTGGGAAAGTCTGAACATCCCCCGAGAGGCAGGGCCGCTGGGGAAACCTTGTCCAGAATTGACTTCTTTGGATCAAGGTCAAGAACTCAGTGTGCGTCTAAGACCCTGAACTCTTTGCCGAGTTAGCCGTCACGGTGGCGGGGTCTCAAAACGAGGTGTGAGGGGGCAATGGAAAGCTCAGGGGCCAGATTTGGAGGTCCTTGAACTCAGAGCTTTGCTGGAAGGTCTCAGGCGCACCTGCGTTTCTCTGGGCCCTGGAGCCCAGGGCGGAGAGCGTGGTTTGGCGGCTGTCTCCTACACATGCTGACAGGCTGAGAGCGCCCCCTGGCCCCCCAGATGTGTTAAGCAGACCGACTTATGAGCAGCCATTTATTCTGCTCTGCACTGAAGCTTGATGGCGCGGCTGGTGTTGCCCTGGCCGCACTAGGCGGAGCCAGATTGTGCACAGCACAGTGGCGTTCTGAAACCAGAGGGACCCTCAGGGCCGGACCGCGGAGATGCCTGCTGGGGCTGAGTCCCCTGGCGCCCCCTTCTGCTGTCCCTCCTCCCGGCACAATCCCTTAGCTGCTATCCTGGGGAGGGCCCGTCACTGCTTCTTCCCATCCCCAAGGTCTCTGCTTCCTCCGACACCTCTTTCTACACTTAAAAACAGTAACACCTAGGTGACCGCAACAATGAGTGGGTGAAAGCTGGGGTGCTGATCTTCTGAGAACGAGACGCCGGGACCCTCCTTGGGGACCTGGCATGGACTCACCGACCCTGCCACGGCCCCCACACCCCCAGTGGACCTGGGCCTCACCTGCACTTTTATCAATGTGATCTTTGTGGCTATGACCAAGGACGCTGACTGTCTCAAAAATTGGCTTCTGAAAGGTGTATCTCTAAAAGATTCTTTAAACATATTTTTGAGAATCCAAGTGTTAGTGCAGGAAGAGACAGGCTGTTTCTGTCTTAGCGAGCCCAGTGTTTGGTGCAGCTATGAGCAGGAACCTCAAAAAACCGGAAGTATCATCTGGAGGGCAGGCCCCTTGCAGTTCAGGCTTCTCCCACTAGGTGAGCGTTCTAGGGACCCATCTGGATCAGTGCACCAACTGGTGTTGTTGTGAGAGGCTGCGTTTGGCTTCAGTGGAATTTTTTTTGAAGGCCCTTTCAATGCGTTTGCCCATTTCACGATGGGTGATTTACGAGCACACCTGTCCACACCGCACTGAGTGTTCGGCAGTTTTTGACCAAAAACAGCGTGACCCCGGTGCTCCACCCTCCCTACTTACTCGGTCTCACCCTGAGCAACTTTTTTGTTTGTTTCACTGAATGAAAACAGTCCTTAAAGGAAAACAGTCTGCTGATGTGGAAGAGGGGAAACAAAAAGTGACAGGAACCCTAAAAGGCATCAAAATCAATGAGTTCAAAAACCGTTTTGAGCAGCGAAAAAAACTCAGCAGGCATATTGCATCCAGTGGAGAGTACTTTTAAGGTGACTGAAGATTTTTAAAACATGTTTTTTATTTATTTCATTTTAGAGAGAGGGAAGGGAGGGAGATAGAAAGGGAGAGAAACATCAATGTGTGGTTGCCTCTCGTGCGCCCCCTACTGGCAACCTGGTCCGAAACCCAGGCATGTGCCCTGACTGGGAACCGAACAGGTGACACTTTGGTTTGCAGGCTGGCACTTAATCTACTGAGCCACACCAGCCAGGACATGAAGTTTTAGCATGTAAGAATAAATACACAGTTTTTTATAAATAAATTACGGGGGATTTTGGGGCGCCCCCCACACTCATACTTTCATGTGAAAATCAGAACACACTGTGTTGTTACTGGTGACCCTGACCCTGGTGGACTTCACTAGTTAAAAGTTCACTTTGGAAATGGCTAGTCCTCTAGCCATTTCTAACGATGAGCTCATAATTACATTTTCTTAAAGAAAGAAGAAGAAAAATATTAGAAAGTTTCTTTTCTCTGTGGAGTCACTGTCTCCAATGATTTGGGCAAATATCACACGGATGCCATTGTCCCTGCAATATTCCTTCCAAAGCAGCCTTGTCCCTCCCCCCGGGCCTGACCCACCCCCAGTCCGGGCTTCCCACGAGAGCGCCTTCCTCTGCTTTCCCCCCAGTGCGTGGCCAGTGCACCCGGGCATCTTAAAGAAACACACTTGCTCTCCGAGTTTAACTGCAGGGGTGGGCGTGTTCCGGGTCTCACTCAAATATTCTGGGAGCCATCGTGCAAGCAGGGTCCTCTCTGGCACCTGGCTGAGCCCTGGGCTGAGACACCGGGACCCTGAGTCTGGTCCTGGCGCTTTTCTTGTCACAAGTGACGTGATCGTGGGTTGGCCACTTCGCTCCGCTGGGCTTTGGTTTCCCTCTTTGAAAAGCAGGGAGAGCTCTGTCTACCTCTCCTGTCCTTTTCTGAGCATCTCACGCCGTCCGTGAAAGTGACACGTAAACTGTGACGTGCTGACCGAGTAACGAGGGCTGTCTGTGTCCTGTGGGCTCCACCCCGCCCCCCCACCCCGCCATGCCGCAGCTCCTTCACCTTGCTTCTGTCCCTGTCACCTCCTAGGGAGAGACGCCCGTCACAGCGAGGAGCAAGTGTGGGCACCGGAAACTCCCACCTTAACCCGGGTCCGCTCAGGCTCATTCGTCAAGAGCAGACTTTAATTCTGAACAGTGCCGTCCCAGGGAGCAGAGAGGGTCTCTGCTTGCTGGAGAGGCGAGACTCGGCCCCACGAGGTGTGGGAATTTAGGACCCGAGATCTTAGAGTCTCAGCCTCCCTCTGGGGACCCCTGTCCCTCCCCCTGGGGCCGGCCGGTCTCCACGGCTGGAGGGACTCAGAATGAGCCTGCATGAAGCAATGCTGAGCGGGGTTCTCTGAACCTGTCAGGCCCAGGGGTTCCCCCGTTCAGGTGCGGGGAGCAGCTGCGATGTGACGTTCACTGTAACGGCCCCAGAGACACACGGAGCAAGAACGCAGCGAACTCACACCGGCCCCCGTCCGCCTGAGACCGTCCAGCCCCTCGAGCCACACTTGGTGTTCACAGTTGTTTTGGGGTCCGACTCGCAGAACGGCAGCAACCGTGAGGAGATGGCACGTGTGAATCTTAACACACTCGATTCTCCCGAGACGACCTGTGTACCCACCCGCTCCCTGGAGGGAGGAGAGGAGGAATATTTATCTGACCGTCTCTCTCTTTTTTTTTACTTTCTTTTGACTACTGGGGAAGGTGGGAAAGTCCGGGGGGTAAATAAGAAATAAGAGATTCTGCTATTCTGGAACGAAAGCTGTAGAGACAGAGGCTCCCCTTGGTTGTTGGGACTCATAAGCACTTGACCTTCCGAAGACTAAGCACACCGGAAGTCCGTCCCCGCCCAGCCTGAGAGGGGGAGCCGCCTCCCGAGAGGGTTAAACCCCCGGCAGCTTCCCCTGGGGCTATGGCTCTGGGAAACTCACTGCCCGCCACTCACTTCCACTCCGTGTTGGTGCGATCTAACCCCTCTGCAGAGACACCCCCAGTTTGCCGTGAAGATCTCGCCCTGTGGACGCTACTCGTATCCCTTCCGAACGCCGGCCCAGACCTTCCCCGGCAGAGAGGAGCCAGAGCAGCCGTTTGCCTGTGCTCACCTCGTGTCAGGCGCTTGGCTGCGCGCGCCCTGGATGACGGATGGATTCAGCCCTGGCCACGAGCCTGCACGGAGGTCCCACCATTGTCTCCACCTGACAGATACCGGGACCGGGGCTCAGAGACGTTAGGTTCCATGTTCAAGGCCACTCAGCCAGCGGGTCCTACGTAGAGGTGGGACGTGAACCCAGTTCTGTCCTCAGAGCCACTGTGTTAAAAAGGAAAAAAAAGGATTAGCACACAAAGAAAATCATTAACGCACAAAACGGCTCGCTGTTGCACGGGGTGTAATGGTGACGGGCACGAATGACACGCCAGGTCCTCCAGGAGGGGTGGAGCCAGTTGTGCGAAACTCAGGGCCCCCAGCCTCCTTGAGTGAGGGGCGTCTCGGCAAGCAGTCCGAGAGAGCAGGGCAGCTCCTGCGTCTGGTGCCGGGCAGCAGCTCTGAGACCCCGTCGCTGTGCGCGCGCCTTGACTTGGGGAGGACAGGCCCCACAACCGCCACAGAGCTCCGTCCCGGGGTGGGCGGTGGGTGGCCTTCCTGTCTGCCTCTGCTCTCGTCTGTAATTTTCACAGCTCACACAGGGGCCGTGCACACAGGGAGCCCCGCCCATGCACCGGCGCGTTGCACGCTCTGTCCCAGGTAATCCTGGTGCTGTCACCAGCAAACCCCCCTCCGGAACCGGAGCGTGCTTCTGGCACTTCCTTTCCTTCACTGTGGGTCCTGTTTCCCGGCGGCCAGCCTGGTCAACCTGAGTCTGGTGCTCACAGACCAGGAATGAGCCGTCTGGCATTCCCCCTGAGCCCGGGGCTCTGTCACTAGGGACCCCTTGCCCACGGCCTGGCCCCTGCAGACGGCGGGAGCAAGGGGCTCGGGGTCTAGTCTTTAACCATGATCTTGGCCTCTAATCCCAGCTGACACCGGGTGTCACCCACAGAACCTCAGGACGATGACAAGGCCGCCAGGCTTTTCTGAGGGGCAATTGTTCAGGCTCTCCTAGGTGTGATCGGCCCTCTCCAAATCTGGCCTTTCCCCCTTCCTATTGCTCAACAGCTGCCTCCAGAAACGTGAGTCGGCCACTTGCCTGAAGCCCTTGTTACCGTTTTGGGTGCTAAGAATGGGCGATGCTAACGTGGGGGCCCCCGGGACCCGATTTTGTGATGTGAGGTGCCCCTCGTTGGCCGTGGAGAGCCCTATCACCCGTAATTTCTACGAGCCAAGGTCGTAACAAAGCATTCGAATGCACTTTCCTCGGGTTAGTCAGGGTTTTTTACTTCTATCCAAAGGCCGCTGAGACAAATAAATGGGCGAAGCGTGACGTCTAGAATAAGGAGCAGACGGACTGTGGTGAGTTCCTCTGCGTGGAGATGGCTGGCGTCTCCGAAGGAATCACGTTGGGGGAAGCAGCTGCTCGAACGTGCAGTTCTGTCAGTGCGGCGGCAGAATCCAGAGGTAATTTCAGCTTTTCCTTCTTGGACGCCCCAGGTTAGTGATGTCACAGCCTTTGAGGTGCGCTCAGAGGCGAGCTTCCCTGGGCCGCATTTAAGTCGCCAGGCGCCCCCGAGTCCTGTTGCTGGCACGGTGCTGCGCTGAGCTTCGCAGAGGGTACAGCCCGAGTAAGAAGGGGTCCTGCCCTTGGGGGGGGTCACAGAACGGTGACCCATACTCACACGTTTATAAGCAGCTGTAAGTCAAGGCTGAAACTGTTAAATGCTGTAACAGTAAAAAATCCCAAACGTGGTGCCGGGGAAGCAGAGATGAGGGTGCCGGGGAAGCAGAGATGAGGGCGGTGGAGTCCGCCCTGTGCCGGGACTCTGGGGGGGCCACCAAGAAAAGACGGGGGACAGGCGTTCACCACCCCCGAGTGTGGCAGGAGGCAGGCAGGAGGGAACAGTGGGACGTGTCCCGCCAGCAGCAAGGAGCTGACTGGGCCAGAACAACGGTCTTGAGAGGGCAGAGGAAGAAAAAGTCTGGAAAGGCACAGTAAAGCAAGGCCGTTGGGAGTTTTGCACATGTAGTAAGGAGTCCAAACTTTCCCATAGGCGTAGCCTGTGGTCTGGGGTGGGAGGGGGAGCTTTTCAACAGAAGTAAGAGCGGGGAGATTCTCTCCCAAAATGGGTAGGAGTTAGCAGGCGATTACAGTGGGCCAAGATAAAGGCATGAGCTGGGCCAGGAGGAAAATCTGTGAAGGCAAAGGGACATTGGCAAGGTCACAGTCCCCAGTGAGAGCTGCCAGAATTACCCCAAAACCTTCTGGCGCGTGCCCCCAAACGCAGGTGGTCCTGTGGACAGATCGGCGGCTTAGAAAGCTCAGTTTCCCTGAGCTGGAGCCCGCTGGGTGAGACGCACTTCTGTGCCAAAACAGAGGTGGGGAAAGGAGCACCCTCCTCCTCGGAAACAGAACAGAGATAACGTCAACTGGGCAGACGGAAAATCATCTTTCTCGGTTTCACTGAATAAGCAGATCACCCCAGAATCGAGGGCCCTCCCCTGGCAGTCCCCACCACCCCCTGGCCAGGACCCCCCTAAAAGGAGTTAAAAACAGGGAAGAGACAGGACATCACACTTTCTTTTGAGCCTAAGGACAATGTGTCTCTGACTACAGTGGCTTTCTTAACAAATTAATTAGCTAAACTGAATTAGTAAATTTATTTCCTCACAAATGTGTTGACAGAATCTTCAACAATAACTCACAGGAACATTGCTTTAGCAAAAACCGAGCATACGGACTCAAGAAAGCAAGACTTGCTATCTGCAGAAAATACATAAAAGTGTGTGTGTGTGTGTGTGTGTGTGTGTGTGTGTGTGTGTGAGAGAGAGAGAGAGAGTGTGTGTGCACGCATGCATCCGGGAATCCCCAGATCACCAAAGCTGGGGAAGCCGTGCTCCGGGGAGGGAATAATCTTCCAAGGTCCGCACCTCTCTGACCGGCGACTGTGGGCAGACCACCTCAGTGAAGGTTTCTTTTCATCGTTGTAACTATTGTCTAATTTTTCGAAAGCAAGCATTTACTATCTTCTGCGAACATGCAGTCTCCTAGTCAGGAAAAAATAGGCGTGGCTTGACAGGTGGGATAGCAACCCAGCTTTGGGTGAGAGTGAGTCTCACCACCACACACATCCCTAGCAATGATTTCTCGGCTTGACTTGAATTTGAAACCTGCAGATGGTTCCCGGGAAAGTTTCAGCGGCTGACCGGGAGGTGAGGTCTGCCCGTCCCCCGCTGGCTGCCGTCACAGTGGTGGGCCAGCGTCACGCCCCACAGCTGGTGGCTCACTGCCGCTCACACCCCCCCCCCCACCCACACACTGTCTCTCCTGACCGGGTTCCGCCCTGCTGTGATGAGCCCTGCTACAGCCTCTGCCCACCCCCATCTGGGTCTGCGGCCCTAAAGGCCTGGCGGATCAATAGGAGGCTTTTAATGTACTTTTCCTGCCTTTTTCATGAAAGGTTTGCAGCCAGAGTGTGAGGACGAGTTGGGACATAATCTCTTCTCAGGGTTTGCTCCCTGGGAAATTTTCCTGGGGGAGGGCGAGGGTCTACACCAGTGCAGGGCGGTGGTAGTGGGGGGGGGGGGCTCGTGAAATAAAGGAGTTTCAGTTCCAGAGTTTGTTTTCTTTTTAAGTTTTTTAAGATTTTATTTATTTATTTTTAGAGAGGGAAGGGAGAGAGAAAGAGAAACATCAATGTGCAGTTGCTGGGGGCCGTGGCCTGCAACCCAGGCATGTCCCCTGACTGGGAATCGAACCTGCGATGCTTTGGTTCGCAGCCCGCGCTCAATCCACTGAGCTACGCCAGCCAGGGGATTTCCAGAGTTTTTATGGGGCGTTTTCTTTCTCGGGGGTGGACAGTGGCGGTGCAGGTGTTGACAGCCTCCGCCACGCACCATGCCCCTGGGAAAGCGCGGTCCCCACCTGAACGGTGACTCCTCAGTGTGAGGCAAGGCTGAGATCCACGAGTGTACTCCCTGGCACGTCACTGGTGTGCATGAGCGTCCAGTTTCAGGGAGCTGCACAAAACCTTAACCCCAGTGGCTCTCTCTGGAAACGAGGTGTGAGTGTGTGTGTGTGTGTGTGTGTGTGTGTGTGTGTGTGTAAAATGCATGGAAATAAAATAGGCAGCAGCTTGCATCGTTAATTCAGACCACCGCTCTGCGCGCCCGGCAGGCATGATTTAGAAATGTCTCCACGACCTGCAAACACTCGGAGGGGTTTACCGTGTCTGGATGGGCGACTTAAATACTGCAAAATTTCCGAAGTTATTTAACGCGCCTCTCACTCTGAGGTCTGTGAACGTCTGTACGTGTGTGAGGTTGTGCCTGTCTAGGGTGCCTGACAGGGTGTAGGTAGATCATTTGCTGGAAATTGCATCATAATGCATTCGCCCTCGGAGGGGGAAGCAAACACACCCAGGTCAGTTCCACCCAGGTCCAGTCTCGCCCTCTGCTGGCCATTCTGGGAACATCGCAGCTATTTTAAAACAATTGTATCCACTGTGGTCCAGGTCATTCATTCATTCATTTCCAGAGTGTTTCTTGATCTCCTACCATGTGACAGAATCACATATGTATCATCATATGTGACACTGTATGTTGTATGATTTTTGTTCACTTTTTACACGTTTAACATATTTCCTCATTAAACATAATGTCGAGAGGGAAAATGTCAGAAAAATAATATGATAAGCCCATTTTCTATTTTAAAAGAAATTCTGATAGTTCTTTGGGCCAATTAGATGAGGTAAACGCATGCCATAGATAAAATAGCATGCATTGTAGAACTGGGGATGGCTTTAGTCCGGCCCCTTTATTTTAGAACCAAGAAAACTTGGGTTCAGAGAGAGCAAGCGTGAAGGCAAGCAGGAAATTAGGGGGGAAAGACCAGAACTAAAATCTGGATCCCCTTCCTAGTGAATTTGCCACATTTCCAACCTAAGAATAAAGTTGTGGGGTGTGTGTGTGTGTGTGTGTGAGCTATGATCACGGGTCTGACAAAGGAAGCACGTAGGGACTGACTTAGACTGCTTGGGGACAGCGGTATATTCAGGGTTCATCCACTGTGACATCGGAATGGATGAGAAGGCCTCGGGTTGGAGGAAGGAGTGAAAACGAAGAAAACTGACATTTTCCAGTTTACACACTGAAGTACTTAAAACCCTACTAGCGTAACATGAATTTTCTTTACTGCTGACTGCTTGCTGAAGCCAGCACATTGTTACCCCGTACGCAGGCAAAAGATGTGTTTGCGCTCACAGCGCTGATAAATATTTAAGCAGAATGCCTTGTAAGAGTTCCTTCCGGATCGTTTACAAATTGCATATTACAGTGATGTGAAGCCAGAGACATTTTTCAGTCAGACTGTGTTTTCTCACATGGAAATGTTTATCGTCTCAGTCCATTTAAAATATTGGAGTAAAAGACTGTACATTTTAAAGAATTTCCCACTGGAAGCCTTTCCTTGGATGATTAGTATGGTGTGTATATACCATCGACTCCCCGCCTCTGGATGGGACTTCCTTGCCCCCTTCAAAATTGGGCATGGCCGTGTGACTTGCTTCGGCCAAATGAAGGCAAGGAGAGTGACATATTTAACTCCCGGGAGGAATCTTTAAGACCCGGTGCCAACCGCATCTTTGCTGTGCCGAGGCCGAGATCGCTGAAGAAGCAGGTGTGGAGACGGCCCCTCCTCCAGCCCGGGCCCCTGAGTGGTGACAGTGTAGCGGGAGGTGCTGTGTCAGTCACTGCCCGGCAGGGATTGACTGTTACTGTAGCAAAACCTAGCTTATCCTGACTTACACGCGGCAACGGTTTCCATTTCTTCCTGTTCCCGCCACCCTTTAGCTACTTAAATGTGCAGAATTGCAGTGTACCCTTTCCTTCATCTGACGCTTTCCCAAACATTATGTTGTAAACATTCTCTCAGCTTTTTCGTGAATACCAAATTTCTAATCTTAAAAGCTGTGTAACAGCCCATCGTACCAACATGCACCTGTGTACGGACTGGTGCTCTGTGAGTCGAGTTGTTTCTGTTTTTCCCATCACAAACAGCCCAGGCACAAGTATCTTTGCATATATAGCTTTTTATTTGTTCAAAATTATCTTCTCGGGTAAAGAAAATAGTCATTTCTTTTCTGTCTTGTAGTAAGTATTTTACAGTCCAACTTACTGTACCCTTTTCTTAAAATTGGTGCAAGAATTTTAGCACAAATGCAATGGAGGAAATGGATTGCCGTGTTTTGCCCTTTACTCTGCCATGCTTTGAAATCATAGTGCTAACTGGTTCAAAAAATAATGCCCAAGACATTTCGAAGCCATGTCCAAAAAGATGTATGTCCCTTTGAAACACCAGGATTATCTAAGCCTGACACCCCGATGAAATAAACTACCGATCGCAGAATTTCGGACTTGGTGTAACTGCAAGGTTTAGGGGTGCGCCCTGTGGCCACTGCATCGTCCCTGCGGAGATCACCTCAGCCACGTTCCATCCCCTGCTGCACGGGGGAAGCAGTATTTCCGCAGATTCTTCACTCGTGGTAAACTCGTGTTCCCGCATGAACCCTTCAGAAACCCAGACCGCTCACCCTGTGGAGAGACAAGCGCCCTGCTGTCCTCCCTCTGCACAGGTCATTTCGAGGAATAAAGAAATCTGCTGTTTTCTGAGGTGTAGGCCGTGTGCCTGAGAGTTTCAGGAGTTCACAGTCTGAGGTTGTCTTCCCCTTCTGCGTCCCCAGGATTTTATGTTTTTGTGACGGTGTTTCCAAGGCACGCTGAGGGCTTCTGAGACGCCATCCCACAAGCGCTTTGCAGAGTGACGCAGTCTGCTCCCCCCACGCAGGGCAAGCGTCCGGAGCAATGCTGTGCAGAACTGTCCACGACGGCTGAGGTTTCTCCCCCTTCCCTCCTCCCTCTTCCTTTCTCTCCGCTCACCTCGGGCCTTCGTTTTAGTGTTGTCTTCCGTTTCTGGGGTGAGGAGATAAAAACCCCACAGCGGACCCTGAAGGAAGGGTGAGGGCCACACGGAGATGTGGCAGACCGTCGCTGTCTGTCACCTGCTGGTTTCCATGGCTGCCCAGGGGCCAGGCACCTACAGACATCACCTGCTCCACGCCTGCACCACGACTTTCCAGCTCTGGCTCGCTGGATGGCTGAGGGGACCTCTGGGAAAAGCCAGGAAAGCAAGGACTGGAGTGCGTCAGAACATGGGACGAGAGTCCAGCGCCTGGTGTGGCCCCGATGCAGTCGGTGTGAGCTGCCTTCCAGCAAGAGGAGAGGAAAGCAGACGGCAGCTCCGGAGAGTGACCGAGAGGGGACAGTCCTCACTCACGGAGGCCGAGCCCTTCTGCAGGCCTCTCTCCGACGCACCTCTGGACCAGAAGAGTCATCTGGATTGGACGCACGTGCAGAGCAACCAGAGCCCTGCCCCCACCTGCATCCCACCACCCGCCATTCAGGGCGGGGTGGGCCACAGAACTCCATCTGCGCAGCGAGGTGGTTCATTGGAGAAATAATCGACCTGCAAACTCAGGATGGCGGTGGGGGAGGGTTGCAAAGGTCCTGTAAACGGCAGAGGGACAAGCAAAGTCTTACCTCGTTGCCTGCAGTTCCCACATCCTCCCCTTGCCTCAGCTGCAAAGGCCCCCGTGGGAAATGCCTGAATGCCACACACACCGCAGTGGTCGGAAGGCAGCCGGGGGAGCGGACGGACAGCGCTTTAGCCAGCCGGCCACCTTTTCGGTCCCTGTGTGGCGGAGGCACCCAGACAGTGAGCAGAGCCTACCCCATCAAGTAGCCTCATGTCATCCGCATCTGGGGACAGAGACAGGATGAGCCTTGGCCGTGACACAGACCAGAGCTCAGACATTAGACCCCTGCTGCTCAGAGGGTCACCGTGCAGCCGCTCGACCTACATAGTGGTCACTTGTCCTAGTTACTGTGGCCACGCGACGGATGACCCCTGAACTTAGAGGTGCAAACAGCCATTTTTTAAATGCTCACAGGTTCTGTGGTCCAGAACACAAGAAAAAGAAAGAAAACAGTAAAGATGACAGAGTGAGCTTGTCAGCGTCCCGCAGCCTGGGGCCTCCTCAGCTGCGAGGGTGGCGGGTGGGGCTGGACACCTGGAGGCCTCTTCACTGTTGTGGCTGGTGGCCGAGGCTGCTTCCAGCTGGGCGCCCTCCGGGGTCCTGAGTGTCTCCAGAGTGCAGCGGCCTCAGGAGGTTGGACGTCTTTCGTGGGAGCTCAGGCCTCCCAGACCAGTGTCCCGGCGAATGACAAGCTGGATCTGTCCAAAAGACCTCGCCTCGGAAATGGCTCATGCCCTGTCCCTGCGTTCTGCTGGTTACAAGCGAGTCTCAGCCCACCCAGCCTCCAGGGCAGGAGGCACAGGCCCCACCTATCACTGGAGAAAGGCCAGGCAGTCGCTGCTCCCGTGGCTGACAGATCCCAGTGGCGGAGGGGATTTGGAAGTGAAGCAGTCTCGGGGTTCTGCGGGGTTCTGCGGTCCTGCCACTTACTTTCTGGTGATTCATCTCCCTGGAGCCTCTTCTCTTATCTACGAGATGGAAACTGTTTTTGTAATTAGGTCCTCGGAGGATTAAAGGAGGTCGTGTTTACAAAGTACTTCTGATCAGTGAATAACTGGTCTCTCCGACCTAAATTAAATCGAAGTCTTTAACTCATAATAACTTATGCTGCAGGGCACAGTTTGGAAACCAGATCCTAAGAAAGGTAGGACATTTTGGAAGTGTCTTTTAAAAAACACCAAAAATTGCTCGGAGGAGAGAAATGTGCGTTACACAAGTATACCGAAGGCAGAGGCGAAGACGAAAGAAAAGGTTATTAACACCACGATCCAAGCGACGCTTTCCGGCCCAAGTTCTGGGCAAAGAGGCAGCGGAAAGGGGGTCCCTGTGTCCCAGCGGACGTCTCAGGGACAGGGCACCTCTCAGGGGTTGTCCCCGTGTCTCAGGTGCCGGAGTTTCAGACACCACCGAGGGGGGGTGTCGCCCTGCTTGGGAGAGCAAGCCCGGGGCTCGTCCCACAGGGGCAGAGCCGTCCGCTCTCGGCAGAAACGCCTTTTAAAGGATTATACATGTTTTCATTCCCCTCTCCGAGAGCAGCCCGCCCAACACCCCCACCAGCAGCCCCCTCACCCACCATCCCGGGGAAGACTGCGGGGGACAGCGCAGTGGAACTGGATCATGGTGGAACCGTCGAGGACCTTCCTGTTTGCCCTGGTCCACGGCCGATCTGCCACTCACTCCTCGTTCCAGTGGCTCATCTGCAGTCAGGACTCTCGGGTGCCGGCTCCCTCTTCCCTGGAGCTCTGTGAAATAGAAACTTAAAATTTGGGGGCAATTTGCTGACCCTGACTCAAGGTCTTGCTCTTTCCCATTACACAGAACCCGAGCTTCTCCCCTGTGGTGAGTCAGCAATGAGAAAAGGACTCCCCCACCATGAGAAATCCTCCGTGACCCCCGGCTCCTCAGGCATGGAGACCTTCTAGGGCTGTTACCGCCAGAGTCACATTGAAAAGTCCTCAGCACTTTGGAGGGGAGAGGATTGCCACGGTCGGAGTGGGAAACTCCGCCGTGGACACCGCAGTGGAGCTCAGCCACGTGGCAGAGCAGGTGTGCCTGGTAGAAAACCGCCACTTCCCCCGGTGGGAGGCTGGGCAGCTCCGGGCGTCCAGACTGTGGGAGGGGCCGGGAAAGAAAGCAGAGCCCGGGTCCAGGCCTCAACGTGCTTGAATTCACGGGGAGCAGAGAAGTGGGGGTGAAGTGCCTCATGCTCACCGTGGAAAACACGTGCAAACGAACCACACCTCACGGAGCTGATGAACTAAAACCGAGCGGAAACCACAGGTAAGAGAACTAGTCTGACTTTTCTCACTGCCACCGTAGCTGCTGGTTCCTGAAACAACTTCAACCGCGGTACAAACGAGAAGCTGGGGCCCACCTGGGATCAGCAGGTTTTCGGGGCAGAATTAAAGAACGGAAAAGAAGAGGAGAATCGTAATACAGACCATAAATAACAGGAACCTCGTTCCCTGGGAAAGATGCTGAAATGTATCTGTAGTGATGGAGGAGGGGAGGAGGGAACGCATTCCACTGCAGGCCTATTTCGTGACATTCGAAAGCAAGTGACGCATAACTTTTCCTGCTGAATGAGCAGACGCAGCCCGCTGAAACACGACCCTACACAGATCGCCAAAGAAGTGCTACTATTTGCACATGGTGTAGCAGGATTCCCATTCAGGCAATGCCCCTCACTCATTTACTCATTCTCCTGGGCAACAACCGTCTCCTAAGCCCCAGGCACTGTCCCCAGCGTGGGGGCACTGCAGGGAGCCACTTCCCGCCCCTGTGGAGCCTCATCGTGCAGGGCAGGCAGACGCTCAGCGGATAGAAACATAATGCCGAGAAATAAGGGGAGTAGGAAGTGGTGTTTATGGGTATAAATGCCCAAACAACTTTTTTCTGCAAGAAACGGGAACATCCCATGTCTACTTGGTTGTAAATTCCATCCTTTGTATCAGCAATCCAGCAACTGTTGGAATTCGGTTTGTTTCAACAGACCGGGACTTACAAACATAACTGACCCAAAATAAGTGACAGACAAGGTGGTTCACTAAGGAAGACTTTATGTCTCTGCAAAGCCCAAGGGCCGGACACGTGTCCATGGTTCATCCTGTCAGTCACACTGACCAGATTTCTCCGAGCCAATCACTGCGTTTTGCTCAGAACCCTCCCTCGCAGTGACAGCTGGTCCCCCACGACCTCCCTCCACTGCGGGCCTGCCCTCACCTCCGCAATGTCATTACCTGGTGAGGCTCTGAGCCAGTCCCACATGCAGGAACTCATTCCAAGCTGTTCTCGGCCTCGGGAGCGAGAAAGACCATCTGAGCAGGAAAAACAACCGGCCTCCCTCCTTAGACAGATCCCTCGCTGACCACAACCCCTTCCTCACCCCAGGCACCCTACCTCCACAGGGCCTACCCCGAGCGCCCACACACTCGCTGCATCCCAGCATTGCTGTGGAGAGACAGTGACCCAGACACGTGGCACGAGGGTACGAATTCCCACGGGAACACAGCCCACCGATCCCTGAGACCGATGGGGGAGAATGAGCTGCCAAAAGACCCCGGGGCCTGGCCACCGCCTCGCCGGCCAGGGGTTCCAGGCTCTCCAGAGCAGCGGGGCCCACAGAACCTGCCTCTGCACACGCGGCCCGTCCCCCACGTCTCGGTCCCTGCCACACATCTGCGGCTTCCTCAGGTGCCCTCTGGTTCGAGCGACCTTCAAAATGCCCCCCACGTTACTTTGAACATTTGCTTTCTAGCGAAGTTTCATTCTGTTCATCCCCCCCCCCAAAAAAAGCTCAACACTTTATAAAATACAACTTTCTGAGTCTTTTCAGGTAGGGATGGACAGCCTTTCGGTCAACTAAACATACACACCTTTTCGGAGTTTAAAATACACATCTAAACAGTACACATCAGAATATAATTGATTTAAACATATCAGAGAACCGATTTCTGTAGGTGTGCTGAATACGAATTGTCATATTCAAGTAATCTGGATAAAAAGCGTTTTCCCTTTTATCCCCAGAATGGGGACGTCAGCTTCGATCTTCGGAAGCTGACGACTTCGATCCGGATTGGAAAGAGTTGGACGGAGAAAACCGGGGAGGCAGCAGGTGGGAGGCACGGCCGTGCAGAAATCTTCCTGGAAACTCGGTTCCACCGCTAAGGCGCGCACCATGCCACCTGGCGGCGGGATTCTGACTCCCAGAGGCAGTTTTACAAAGTAACCAAGTCCCGTTTGTAACTGTATCTGCGAAATTCAGGTTATGAGACGAACCCTCTTCACGCCATCTAATTACATCCTTCAGGACAAATCTAGGGCGGATGAGTAACGCAAACCTACGGACAGAAACTGGGACGAGACACAGCCGACTTAGAACTTCTGGAGACGACAGAGTGCCATCGGCCCCCCCTCCGGGTTATCCACTCGCTCGTGTGGGTCTGTGCTCCGGGCACCGGCGACCCCGGAGCGCCCGCGGGGCCGACCAGGCGCGGCCGCGGGACTGGGGCAACACGCCAGGCAACGCGCACATCCGCGTGGCCACGTCCAGTACCATCCTCACTCCAGACAGATGACTGCATAGACTTCAGACAAACACTAAATAGGTTACATAGTGTCCGAAAAGAACCTAATTTTTTCCAGTTATTTTTAGAATGAACAAACAGTAACTAATAATAAACCAGAACTGTAACCAGGCACTGTAACAAGCGTGATGGGATGAGGTCTCTCTAACACTCACCGCCTCCAGGCGATGCTCCTAGGTGATGCAAGGCGCAGGTGACGTCATGAAGAAAGGGGCGTGGTGTAAGCCTGGTGACGTCAGGCTTCTCTTGGACACACGGGAACTGCCAGCATCACCGCTCCAACCCTTTGGGGCCACTGTGACATGAGTCCGCAGTGGCTGGAGCCCAAGTCCCACGACGCTGCCACCGTCCAGCTGACGCCAGAGGCTTCTTAGTGACCATGGGGCGGGGCGTCCGGAGCTAGAGGAAGAAGGGAAGGCGCCGCGCGCTGCGTGAGGGCCCCGCGGGACGTGTCTTTTGAAGCGCTCTCCGAGCCACGCGTAATTACCCGGCCCTGAGCCCTCTCCGGCTGCGCGGTTGCTTAGACATAACGCCGTGATTCTACAACGTGACGGGAATATTCCCTTCCGCCGCTGACAACTGTTTACAGTTTTCCTCCGTGAGATTAACCTGACGGCGCACTTGGTCATTTCCCGTCGCCTGCGGCGGTGAGATCCCGCGGACAAATGCGCGCAGCCCGAACCCCAGGCGCTTCCCAAAGACGGCTGACGCCCGTGGAGAAGAGCTCAGGGGGCAGCCGACAGAGAAGGAATTAGAAGAAGACAGACTGCGCAGGCCGAGAGAAAGCCTTCCCACCCCACCCGTGGCTAACTACCGAGGCAGGACTTACATCTAGCAAATGTGAGAGCTCGTTCGCCCGGGGCCTTTCCCAAAACAAGCTCCGTGTGCACCCGAGCTTCGGTGCACTGAGTGGAACTGATGCCGGAGACATCTCAGCGGCCGGCTTCTAGGCGTTTGTCATTTTAGAGGCGCTGGCAGGAAAAGATAATCAGAAAACATCGCAGTGTGTTCAAAGCACTGAATGCTTTCGCTGCTTACAACGGCGGGCCTGTCCCAGGCACAGTCCTTGGCCCTGCCCCGCAAACTAGGCCGGGGCTGTGCTCTCGGGAAGCTTATGATTTCGGGCAGAGGCGCTTGTGACTCTATTTTTAGAATAACTATCCCAAGTTATTATACATAAGAGCGTCATAGACCTTGTTTGGAGATTCGGCACGGTTTGAAGAAGTGTGACCTGACCTTGACCCCGGTGCTGTCCCGCCTGCTTCCTCAGATTCTACTTCAACTGACAATTCAGCTCTTTCCTGGACCTTCTTTTCCCGTTTTGAAACCAGAGCCGGGTGCTGTGTGGGCCCTAGTTTTTCTCCGCCCAGCCTCGTGGGGCTTCAGGATCTGCTGCCAGTTTTTTTATTTTCTTTCCAGAGCTGCCATTAAAGCCTCTTTCTATTCTATTGAGACCCTCCCCTGACTTTTTATGCGGAAAGTTTACAAAAGCATTTTTGGAAAATTAGATGAACTACATCCACTGATTCACCCGAAATCTGTTTTGCTGCCCGCAGAAATCCGAAAACGAGGAGACCGTCGCGTCCGTCTGAGTGTGGGCTGGCTGACGTCTGCCTCACACGCACGTCGGCCTTCACGGCTTCACGGTGCCGGGCAAAGAGCGAGACTTCCGACACCCAGAGTGATTACTCAACAGCCAGCAAGGACGGTAACAGAGGTGTGGGGACCACGGGGACAGAGGCCTTTCCAGCTCCGGTTCCAGCTGCTACATTGAAAAATCTACAGCTTGAACTCCTGAGTTTCGCACTTCGAACAGGAACAGTATGACAGATCCGAGCTGGCGGCCACACCCTCCAGGACGAGCACCGGCCGCCCGAGGTGTTGAACTCCTTCTCGCCGTCCGGCAGGGCGACAGTCGTGATCTGTGATCGCCCCTTGTGTACGCTCCCAGAATCCCACTGGCCGAGGACAGGGCCTCATTTTGATACAAAAGGCATTCCTTCTTAGAATTCCCTTCTTTATAATCCTCGAAGGCCAAGTTTCTGCTCTTGGCCAATTCAGTAATGGATATTCTGTGTCAATATGGCTCCCCCCACCCCTTTTAGAAAAAATTTAGGAGAGTACTCTATTCCCTTTCTAGTCTTGGTTTCTTTTGTTCTGTAGTTATTCGCTATTAATATTTAAACATATTCTTAAGTCTATCCCTAATGAGTAATCCTTTTTACCAACCACATTGCCCCTTAGCTGTTTACTGCATAAAGAAAATATGCATTGCGTAAATTGTTCTGAACCATGTGGAAAGTCGGAACCTCTAGCCACCTAGTAAGTAACAACATCTCTCCCTTATTTTAAGCAATGTTATTGGTTCTCGGCCCCCTTTCTGCCCTAAAACCATCGGGGATTCCAAAATTATTCTGTGAGCCACCTCCACTGGCATCCACCACGAGAAATGAAGACCCAGACACTTAAAATATTTACTTGCTTATGAAGAACAATAACAACCCAATGCCTATTAATGGAACATGCTTTATGAAAAATAATGATCTTTTCCAGAACAAAGAAACTTTAGTGAAGAGAGTGTCATTGTGTTTTGTTTTTTGTTTTATGTTTTCATTCTGCCAATCTCTTCAGGGTCTGGCTTGACCGGAGACAGCTGGGTTCTAGTACCGCTTTCCGGAGTCCCTCTGTTCCAATATGCTGTTTTCTAGCCCATGGGAACGGAACCTACGTGGGAGAGAAGTGAGTTCGGGGACGGGGCAGAGGGTAAAACAAGATGACACACGTCACATGTGGGTTCTGAAAGCACGCAAGCAAGAACCTCAGGTCTAAGGTCTACAGCAGCAGAGTCGGGGAGTCACACCCGACCACACCAGCCGGCGTGGGTGGGGCCCAGAAAAAGCCTCATTCCTGGGTGAGTCTTGTCCTGAAACCCGCAGCGGTTGACGCTGCAGATACAAAGCTTCAAGGAGCGCCCCCAGAATCTGCCCCCAGGTACTTGTCTCATGTATTAACCCAGTCACTCCAGTGGCCGTAATAATGGGCCATGGATGTGTGATACCATTACTTAGCTATTTTTATTAGCTAACAATAGCGTCTTTAAGCTCCCACCAGGTTGTAACTGTCCTGACGTTTCCGTGAATTACAAATGTAATTATCCCACCAGACGGCCTCTTTCTCTAGGCAGCTCTTGGACCCCCTTTCGGCCTCCTCTCCCTTCTGGTCCAGCAGCCTCTGAGGCCTTCTGTAGATTGCCAGCCCCCGAAGGACGGGCGGAGGCAGATTCCTGCCTTCCCTCAGGTTCCTGCCAAGCTCAGGCATTGGTGGGAAGCAGGTACTCAGGGGGAAAGAAAGGCTTTCGGCCTTTGATTGCGTGTTTTGACTCATGTCCCAGGAATGGGAGCTTTTCCTCTCTGGCAGGAGTGCACCCTTTCTGCAGATGGCTGTGCAATTGAACAGGCAACTACTTTTAAGGGCAAGTTCACGCATGTTCCATAATTGATACATGTCTAAAAAGTAGCAAGAGTCCGGAACAGATCTACAAAGTAGTTAACAAAGTAACAATATTTTAAGTGGAATGTAGCTTTCCTTGGAGGTGATCTGTCGGGTTTTTTCAGGCTCATTGGGTCTCTGCGTCCTCCCCACCCGCCTTTTTCACTTCTCCCAACGTCCGCCGGGGGGTGTCCTTGGCCCACAGCTCACCCTTCAAGGAAGGAGAAAGGGAGGCTTGGAGAAGGGGGGGTAATTTCTCCAAGGTCAAAGGACAGATCAGTGACTGGGTTGGGACTAGACTCTGGATGTGTCTCATCTCAAAGCCCAGGCAGGATCTTTGTAACGTGAACAATGCATGTTTTTACAGATAGGATTCTAGTTACCATATTTTTAGGACTATAAGACGCACCTAGGTTTTAGAAGAGGAAAAATAGGGGAAAAATTTGAAGCAAAAAATGTGGTAAAATATTGAATAACATAAATAACATAGGCCACCGCCCCCCCCCACACACACACAGTGAGCCAGGTAAGCTACATTCAGACTATAAGGTGCATCCCCCTTTCCTCCCAAATTAAGGGAAAAAGTGTGACTTATAGTCCAAAAAATACAGTACTTCTAATAGTCCCACCTGAATTTCCAAAGTCGTCGCAGTATTTTATTTTTTCTGGTGATGCTCCAAATAACAAGCATGGAGAAGGAATTCTTCCAGAGCCTGCTTCCTAGTGTGGGTCATTGGGCTTTTTTCTCAGTATCTGTTTGCGGGGAGCAATTCTGGGACTGAGACCTTTCCCCGGACACCGGGCCTTTGTTCAGAGCCCCGGCCCTGCCTGGAGTGGCCAGCAGAGGGCGCCCTCAGCCCGTCCTCCCTCCCTCGCTCTGCAAGGCTGGAGAGGCCAAGTACCTGGGCATGTTTTTGTCAGCGCAGAGGACAAAAGCTCCCAGGGGTGCAAGTGGAAAGAGGTGAGACCTTTCATGACCTGTGCTGAGGATTTACACGTGGTCACTTCCACTCACATTCCACCGGCCAAAGCATGTGTCACGGAGCTGGGCCAAGTGAGGGGTCTGGGAAGCGCATACACCGTGCACACCCCAGCCCGCAGAGGGTGCTGCCTACCAGCGGGGCCTCCTACCCCAGGGGCGCAAAGGGCCAGGGCAGTGAGTCCGTCCGCCGCAGGCGCCGCGGCGCGCAGCGATGGCGGCCAGGTCCCCTGCCGAAGGTCAGAAACGTGCGCCTGCGGAGGTTCCCCGGGAGAATTTTGTGTGACCTTCCCACCCCTGCGGCTGCTTCGAGAGGAGGGAAGGTGGAGTCAGGCCGTCAGCTCCCACGAAGAACTAAGAGGTCGATTCCTTGTGTGTCCTCATATTTATTAACCACCCGCCCACCCCCAGAAACGCGTCCTACCAGACGACCCCAAGGGCGGGCGCCAGTCACTCCCCTGTGCAGACAAGGAGGAAGTCCGGTCTCACCGAGCTTGGAGTCTCCAAGCCACAAGGCAGAGGTGCAGCGCGGATGGCAGACATCTGGCCCACTCCGCGGTTCAGGATGAGGAGGCCCAGGCGGGCGGAGACCAGGGACCCGACTTCACAGAGCCACTTACACGGCGGGGATGCGCTCAGTGTCCAGTTCCCGCTCCGGCCCTCTGGCCCTCCTTGTTGGCAGTTATACAGACTTGTACAAAGGTGGGGGGGGGGGGCGTCCCATGACCATGATTGAGCCCATGGGGAGGAGGGTTCCGAGTCCAGAATTCAGGAAGGTCCCCGCAGGTCGGGTCCCCTCTGAAGAGTTGGACCAATCTCTCTCCTTCACCAAATAATAGGCGCCTCTGTGCTCCTCTCCACCAGGCCTCTACCTGGAGCGCCCCAGGGCCCGCCCACCTCCCGTCCTTGACCGACCCAGCCCGGATTTAGCAAGAATCTCGCTGAGTCATCCCAGAGACTCTCCCACGCGTGCTTATCTGTCTGATCGATCTAGACCGCCAACTGCAAGAATCCTGTTAAATCCGCCCAGCGGGAATCCCGCAACCCTCGCGCCTCCTCTTGGCAAACTCGCACCCGCTGACCCCTCACTCCGTTGGGCTGTGACTCCCGGCCGTGTCTTCACGGGGTTCTCAGTCGAGTGGGTGGCTCTCCCCCACTTGCGAGAGTCGGGACACCTGTCTCAATAATCCTCGGAAAAGTCTTCCTTTGCGTTTTAACAAGTGTCAGAATCATTTTTCCCCCAGTGCGTTCCCAACAAAACCCAAGTCCAGAAGCTCGTTCTGGACGGCGAAGGGCTTCGGGCTTCTCCACTCACTTTAGTTGTGCTCTTCACAGGAGAAAAAAAAAATTTTTTTTAACATCTCGGGGAGGATCCCTTTAGACACGTCCTCCGTCCACGAGATTCCACGTTTGGGGTTTACCGGGCAAGGACTGCACGAACCAGGAAGTTCCTTCCCCCGTATATTAACAAGTTCTTCGCACGTGCCTGCTCGGAGACCGCGGGAGCGTCCCCAAATACAGCGCACACGTGCCCCACGCGCCCCTGCAGCCCCCGCCGGGCTGCTCTGCACCGCGCATTTCCTGAAGCAGAAGAGGGTGCCCGGGTGCAAACCACGGGTGAGTGCCCAAGAGCACAGGGGCGTGTGCACCCGGGCGCAATCGTTAAGACGCAGACCCGGTCGGTTCCCGCCGCCTCCACCGGAGGTCGCGCGCAGCCCACAGGAGGCCGAGTGCACCCGGGCGCGCGGGGCGGGAGGGGCGTGCGGGGCAGCCGGAAGCCGCGGGACGAGGGTGGGAGCGGGCGCGTCCCCGGGCGCAGCGCCTGGTGACATCAGCGCGCTCCGCCCCTCGCCTCCCAACACCCTCAGCTCGCGGCCGGACCCTCCCTCTCCCACCACGTGTCCTCGCGCTCCCTCCCGAGGGGCCGCGCGCTCGGGCCGCCGGAGAGACGGCCGGGATGGCGCTGTGACAGCCGGCCGGAGCTCTCGGCGCCCCCCGCGTCCCGGCCCGCGCCCCGGAGGTCGGCCCGGAGGTGAGTGCGCGCGGCGGCGCCGAGCGCGCGCGCGGGGCGGGGGCGGGGAGGCGGGGACCCTCCCCGGGCCGGGCGGCGGGGCGGGGGCCGGGGCTGCAGCTGCACGGCCGCCGCCTTTGTTGCGGGCCGGCGGGAGGCGGGCGGCGCCGGCGCTCGGCAGGTGCGCGGAACTGGACCCGGCCGGCCGCGCGGGGGCCGCGGAGAAGGGAACTGGGACAAGATGGCTGGAGGGACCCCAGCGGTCCCGGGCTCGGGCGGCGGCCGGCGGCCAGGCCGCGGGCACCCCGCCTCCCAGCCACGACCCGCTACCCGAGGACCAGCGGAGAGGCCGCGGTCCAGTTGCGGCCCCGGCTCTCGGATCTGAAGCCTGCTCCGCGCGCCCCAGACCCCTCCCTGCCGCATTCGCCCGTCCTTTCCGGAAATATGGAAGAAGCCGACTTTGAACTCGAGCGCGATGTTTTCTCCGGCCGCCGGGGAGGACGCCGTCCCCAAGACGCGTCCTCGGGGCGCACCTAGTGACTGCCGGCCCCCAGGGGGCAGGAGCGCGGCCCTCTGTGCGGGCCTCCCAGGGACAGCGAGGCAGCGAGGCAGCTCCCCGGGGCCGGGCCCCAGCAGACTGGCGCACCCTGTTGGGTATCCCGGCGTCACCCCGGACTATGTGTCGCTGGCTCCAGAATGGCCATTTTCTGAGTGGTGGCCGTTCTGAGCCAAACCGCCCTCTGGTGCGGGAGCGGCCTGTAGGAGTGACCGGGCCGAGCGGGCGGCCGGTCTGCGCCCCGACACCTTCAGTGATTGGAAGCCAGCCTCCCTCTGGACCGCGGCCAGTTTGGGTGGCGCTGGCTGCGAGCATCCAGCCTTTCCCTGCGCTCTTCCGGGATGTTTACTCCTGCCGGTTGTGCCCCGCGATCTCCACCGTACCAGTGTGGTCTCTTCCACAGAGTGCTTTTTAAATTTTTCACTTATTGATTTTGGAGAGGGAGAGGAAAGGCCAGAGACAGAGAGCGAAACATCGATTTGTGGTTCCAGCTGTTTGCGCTTCCGTTGGCTGAGTCTGGAATGCGCCCTGACTGGGGGTGGAACCTGCCGCCCGGTGCACGGGGAGGACACTCCGACGGACTGAGCTGTGGGGCCAGAGCCCCTGGAGAGCTTTGTAAATATTTGACAGCCTCTACCTGTGTTCTCTGCCTGCAGCCTTTCCTTACACCGTGATTAAAGGTGCCGCCTTCCA
Source organism: Tonatia bakeri (assembly GCA_004024845.1). NCBI lineage: Eukaryota > Metazoa > Chordata > Mammalia > Chiroptera > Phyllostomidae > Tonatia > Tonatia bakeri. Next base: position 87,265 of record PVIA01006701.1, read on the forward strand.
GCCTCCTGGTGCCTGCCGGGCTTCCTCCCCGGCCTGACTGTTCCCAGCCTTCGTCCCAGCCCAGCAGAGCTGGAGCTAAGGGGCTGTGTAGGCAGACCCCCGGCCCCACCCCCTTGGGCTGGGGAGAGCTCAGGCCCATCTGATTTCTCCCAACGCACCCTGCTTGCAGACATGGAGCCCACAGCCTTCCCTCTGCATCTGACCCTGAAAGTGGAGGAAGGGGAGGAGGAGGTGCAGAGCCCGGAACTGGAGGACGGCCCCACAGACACGCAGAAGGTCCGAATCTGCTCTGAGAGCGCGTGGGTAAGTCACGGTGTGGGGGGCCGCGCGGCCGAGCAGCAGGGCCCAGGAGCCGGGCTTTGTGTGAAGCCCCCACCCCACCCCACCCAGGACGGACACGGGAAGTGAAAATGGCCCAGCCCCGAGTGAGTGTCTGTGTGCCTGAGAAAACCACGCTGGGGCTTTAAAAGGCGCCGTGGAAACCGATCCCGTTACCTGAGCAGCCCGCCTGCCCGCCCAGGAGGCCAGGCCCAGCCTCTCCTGGACCCTGCGTTCCCTGCACCCCACTCACGGCCAGCCACGTGGTCGACACCACTGAGTGTTTGCTGACTTTTGTTAAAAAAAGGTGCTCTGACTTCTGTTAGGTGGTGAGGCTGGCTCTCTGTCCAGGACAGCTGAGAAAGGCGTCAGGGTGTCACAGCAGGGGACAGGGATCTGGCTGCACCCGGAACTCCGTAGAGACAAGTGGGGTCTCAGAGCCAAGGGGCAGTTTGGGGGGGTCCGTGGAGGAGGAAGTGCCTGGGGGGGGGTGTTGCTGAAGGCAGCCCAGGGTGCTCAGGTGTCCGGGGTCGGTGGGGGTTCTAAACTGACTTAGCAGGATTCCCGCTAAAGCTGAACCCAGCAGGCTGAACACAGGAGGGGCCCTCACCGGGAGGAGGGCCAGGGGTACCTTGAGGAGCACGCAAGGTCGGGTGAGGAGAACCTGTCACTTCCAACAAGACCTGGCTTCACAGGGCCGGCCGGCGTGGGGAAAGCTGGGCTCCTGGAGGGCCTGGGCAGAGGAGGGGTCGGGGCGCGGCAGCTGCGAGTGTGGAGCAGCCCCAGACAGAGCAGTGGGGGAGAATGTGGGTTCACCCGTAAAAGTGTCAGTACGACGGACAGAGTTATGATTCGGTCTGACTGTGCACAGTGGACGGTAAACATTTTCAGGGGCAATAAGCTGGCGTCCCTGTTCTCTGCTCAGTCCTCTGCTTCTGGGCGTCATCTGCACAGTCACCTCCTGTGGTCCTGTGGCGTCCAGCGGTAGTCAGAGAGTCGTGGTGTCGCCAGGTCAGCGGCTCCCTTCCCGCCTGAGGGAGCAGGGTGCAGGGAGCTGATCCTTCACCCCAAGGATACACGTTCTTGCCCATTGGTCTTAAAACGCCTCCTGAGCCGGACCCTTCCGGGTTGTGCGTTCTGCTGCGCGGTGCCCGGTCTCAACAGCTCGTTACCCCCAGGCTGTGGTTCATCGGCCCGGCGGCAGGCGCTGTACTTGTGCCTGCCTTTTCCGTGTCCGCTGCCCGCCTGTGCTCCTCCTGGCTCTGATCCCCTGCCGCTGGGGACACCCAGGAGGACCAGCGGGGCTCAGAGCAAGACCTCGAGGCCACAGGAACCCTGGGCTTTGAGGCCAAATCAGCCTGCCCAGTACGTCTGGGTTTCAGAATGGCAGACCTTGGGAACAGGAGCAGGAAAGTGGGTGCCCGAGGCTGTCCAGACAGTGAGAAGGGTACAGGGTGAAGACTGCCCAGGGAAAGGAGGAGGGAAATGGCACAGTGCTGGGTGTTGTTGATGAGACAGGACCTCCCGAGCGTGGAGTTGCAGGTCTGGTGAGGGAGACAGGGACGCCAGCAGAGGGCGGCCTTCGGGGTGTCGCGCTGGCAGCCAGCTCCTGGGGCAGGACAGCTCGGGAGGCTTCCCGGAGGAGGTGAGCCTGGTCCTGGTCCCAATTCACCAGCAGCCCTGCCCCCAGCCGCCTCTGCCCTGGGGACATCTGCGGTTGTCATGCCTCGGGGGGTAGTTGGGGAGTGGAAGAGCCTGTGGGCGGCATCTCCTGGGTAGAGGCCCGGGTCGTTGGGGAGCATCTTCAGTGCCCAGCACAGCCCCTCGACAGAGAGCCGTCTGGACAGAAATGCCCGCTGGCCCAAGTGCAAAAGCCCTGCTCCAGGGCATTACGATAGGGGGCTCGGGTTCCAGGCACGAGGATGGCACCAGCTGGGTGATGGAAGCCTCCACGGCAGTGCCGGAGCCAGACCTTGACTGGAACCTGAGATCCCAGTGGGAAGAGGAGTGAGAAGTGGGCAGGGCAGGCCCGAGGGCGGGGATTGCAGGGGGTAGTTGGAGCTTTCTCCTTGGGGGACGGGGCCTCTGGCATCTCTGCAGCTGCCACCCCTGGGCGGCCGGCCAGTGTGCCTGGGCGCTGGAGGCACTGGCCCTGGGGATGAGCCCTGGGGTGCCGGCTGCTGGGCGGCGGGGCTGCGGGAAGAGCGTCTGGCTGGCCTGGGCCCGAGCAGAGGGAGGGGCCAAGGCCAGGAAGGGCAGCCAAGGTGGACCTCGGGCTAGGCTGCCGGGCGTCTGGGTCTTGCCCAGGGCCGCCCTGTCTGCCTCCGTTGCGCTCAGCCAGATGAAAGGCCTCTGCAGAGGGAGGGGCCGGCACAGCAGGGCCTGGCGGGAGCCTGGCTTGGTGGCTGTCACTGAGGGCAGCTGTGCAGGGACTGTCTGAGCCGCGCTCTGTGTGCCCCTGGAGCATAATGGGGGCCTGTGTGAAGCTCCTCTGCACCTCGGCCGCCAGCCTCTGGCCGCCTCCTCGCTGCGCAGGCGCGCAGATGGCTGGCTGTCACCTGGCCCAGAGCGCCCTGCGTCCCCAGATGGACCACCCCTCTGAAACGGAAGGACAGCCAGCTTTGTGTCCCATGTTATCAGCGAAGGGAAGGGACTATAAATAGGTATGGTCCAGATCTGGCATTTCCTTGGGAGAGCGCAGGCCAAGGGGAGTTGTGGAAAAGCCTGGAAGGGGCGGGGACAGTGGGGGCGGGGCTTCGGGAAACTGCTGGCCGCAGGTCCAGATGGACAGAGTCTAGGGACAGCCCAAGACCCTCCCGGAATCCCACACGTGCGGGGTTTGTCCACTCTTCTCCAGAGTGTAGGCTCGTTTCTGTGCCCCACAGAACATCACTGTCACCTGAGACTGGTGCAGGTGGAGCAAGGGAAGGGGGATTGAGCACGTCCGTTGTTGTGAGAGGAGCCCAGGCTCCACCCTCGGGAGCTGGTGTCCTGGTGGGAGAGGTGGACACCAGGTGGCATTCTCCCGGGTGAGTGAGAGGACGTTCAGTGTGCTAAGTGCCACCGCGGAGGTGAGCCAGAGCGTGGTGGGGAATGGGATATCTGGGCTGAGTCCCGGACTCAGGGTGGGTGTTGGCCGGGCAGGCACAGGGGAACCTCCCAGGGCGGGGCACAGCGAGTAGGCCAGGTTGCTGAGGTGCAGCTGGGCTTGGAGGCGGGGGACAGTGGAGGCCTGGCCACTGAGGAGGCCGCTGGGCTCTGCAGGACTGGAGTCTGGGGGTCAGACAGTGCCTGGCCCCATGTTTGGGCTGTGTGTCCTTGGACAGAAAGAAGCCCTCTCTGAGCCTGTCTCCTCCCTGGTGAATTGATGTGGTCGGGGGGACAGTGAGTGAGCTCCAGGGCACTCCTGGGGTGCTGCCCGTGTGTTGGGGCTGTGGGGGTGGGGAGGGGATACGTGGACTTGGGAAGCGCAGAGGAAAGGCCCGTGTGTCTGAGTGCCTAGGTGACACTGGTGACCAGGCGCCCGGGGCAACCATCGGCTGTGTGCACAGCTCATTTTCTAAGCTGGTGAGACCATTGTCATCGTCACCATTTGGGCCCCAGATGCAGCCTGGGAACAGTGTTGGAAGCAGCAATCAAGGGAGCCAGCCCGAAGGAAGGGGCCCAGTGGTTCCTCGCCGCCGAACGTGGTGACCTTTGGAGGAGTTTTAGTGATCACAGGGAAAAAACGTAGTCATGAGAAGAGCAAATAGTTGAATAAACAGGAGGAGGTTGGTGTGGGTGGTGTGGCTGCCTTTAGCTGCCGGGTGCCCCTCCCCACTGGGGGACCAGAGGGACAGTCCTCTGTCCTCAGGGCTTCTGTGCCTGGGTCCTGTCTGATGAGTGTGCTCTGGAATGTTCTCACACACACAACTCTTTGTCCTCCTGCTAGTGTGCCTGGGACAGGCCGGTCGCCCTGCGGTGGCTGGCTCCGCAGTGGCTGCCATGGGTTCAGGGTCCGACGTGAGGGCCGGAGAGAAATGCAGACGAGTGCCCGGGAACCTCTGCGGCCAGGCAGGGCAGGGATGTGTCGATCTTACACCACAGCCAGCCCCGGCCGAGGGTCGTGACCGAGGGACCGAGTAGGCTGGGATGTGGGGGTGCCGGGCCTGTTCCGTGTCCAGCTCTGGAGTGAGGGAGGGTTACCAGTCTCTGGCATGTCGGGGGGGGGCGTCCCCGGCCTGGAGCTCGGTGGCTGGGGGCTTCTCCTCCAGGTGCTGCCGTCCCTGCCTGCGATCCAGTGGGGGCGGTGGGCCCGCAGGGCACGGGGACCTGGGCTCGGGTCCTTTTCTGCCTCTTGCGGCCCCACAGATGATTGCCCCTCCCGCGGAGACGAGGGTGTGGGCCGCCGCACGTCCCCGCCAGCCCCTGAGAAAGGCCCGCTCTGCCCCAGGTGCCGGCCCTCTTCGACGAGGTGGCCATCTACTTCTCCGACGAGGAGTGGGAGGTGCTGACCGAGCCGCAGAAGGCGCTGTACCGGGAGGTCATGAGGATGAACTACGAGACTGTGCTGTCCCTGGGTGAGGCTCTGTGTCCCCCGTCTCCTACAGGCTCTGAGCCCAGAGAACGGCCGCCGTGTCCCCGGGGTGGCGGAACCCACCTCCCCGTCCCCTAAACTTGCCTCTGTGCCCGTTTAACTCCCCGTGTTGGCCTCAGGCAGGGGTGTGAGTGTTGTGACCTCCTCGGTGACCTGTGCTGCTCTCAGGGTGGGCAGCCCTCATGCCACCCGGTGTCCCCATCAAAAATACCCAGACGTCACCTCAGAGATGTCGGCACAGGTCTGGGCCTCGCTGTCACTCCTGCCCGCCTCAGGAGCTTGGGGACCCGCCCCCAGGGAGCCTTGCCCGCTCCCAGCCTGGATGGCCAGGCTGCCAGAATGTCACTGCAGGGATCTCCCAGTTGGAAGGTCCGCTAGATCGCTGGCTGCTAGAGGCCACTATTTTTGTGGCTGCCAGGTCTGGCCCTCGTTAGCGGAGAGCCGTGAACTGCTTGGAGTGGCCCGTTTCCCATCAGACTTTTTCTCTAAGGGTCCCGAGCCCCTTTCCCCGTCTCCCGCAAATCTCCACAGTGAGAGGACCAGGGTGGGGGTGAGTACCCTAAAGGACCGGCTTTGGCGGGGCTCGGAACCTGTGTCACTTCTCCGGACAGAATTCCCGTTCCCGAAGCCGGACATGATCTCTCGGCTGGATGGGGAGGAGGAGTCTCAGAGTTCGGACGCGTGGCAGCTCCAGGGAGGAAGCTTCGCAGGTACCGTGAGGATGCCGGTCCAGCGCCCATCATGTGTGGGGCGGGGCTTCCCGAGGCAGGGATTTGAGTTTCCATGTTGGTTCTGTGGGGCGAGTGAGAGGGAGGCAGGGTGGTAAGGCAGGAGGATTTCGGGCTTTGGAGTTTAAAAACCTCCTTGCCAGTGCTGTGTGGCCTCAGGCAACTGCCTTGACCTCTCTGAGGCTCCGTGTCTTTCTCTGTCCACTGTGGGTAAGACGTGTCAAAGTGTGAGCTCGGGGAAGCCCATGGGAGCTCGTGAGGCATCGGTTCCAGCCCACGCCAGCGTGGCTTCACTTGCCTCCCCTCTGTGGGAAGAGCTGCAGATGCCACACAGCGTTGATTCTAGGACACACGTCCCCGAAACTGAGAACGCCTCTTTTTATATATATATATATATATATATATCTTATTTATTTATTTATTTATTTATTTATAGAGAGGGAAGGGGGCGGAGAGAGAGAGAGAGAGACATCAATGTGCGGTTGCTGAGGGCCATGGCCTGCAACCCAGGCATGTGCCCTGACTGGGAATCGAACCTGCGATGCTTTGGTTCGCAGCCCGCGCTCAGTCCACTGAGCTACGCCAGCCAGGGCGAGAATGCCTCTTAAACTTAGGGCGAGTCTCACAGCTGGTGACATCTTAGTTTGGGTGAGATGTGGTCGTTTCCCCGAATCGTCGCCAGT
>PVIA01006702.1:0-67353 GCA_004024845.1 Tonatia bakeri
GTGAGAAATGGCCCAGTGCTGTGATGTTACGATGGCTATAAGGTCATTAGATGACAGAAATTTCCAGCTCCATTACGATTTTATGGGACCACCTGCGTCTGTGCGGTCTGTCACTGAAACATTGTTATTCCACACTGTTATTTCACAGGTAGTCTACACTGTATACATGTGTGTATCTGAGTGTTTGTATAAAACACTCTATTAAGTAAGCATGCATAAATATAGACACAGGTTTTTTTTAGGAGATTTTCTACATCCAGAATAAAAAAAGGAAGTTAAGTGGGCAAAAGAAGTATCCAAAAGCTAAATTCAGGACTTGGAAGAGTTCAGAAACATGGAACAGACACTGATGTCCATTCAATATCCCTCCTCTCCTCCTCCCCACCCAATTGTTGTCCCTGCTCTGCTAGACTCAAGGCAGCCATGTGCCCATCTGCCCCTTCATGTTTCCATCTTGCCCCTCCCTTCTATGTCCATCTCCCCCTCCCTTGCCCTCGGGGTGACTGTTGATGGTTTTGGACAAGGGGGTGGTAAGCAGCAGGCACTGGGTGAAACTTTGGGAAGCTCTTCAACAGGAGAACTGGCTGGCATGTCCCTTCCAGCCACTGCCCCTCCTCTCTTCCTGCTGGGATGCAGGCTGTTTGCTGGAATGCAGCAGCCTTCTTGTGCCCTCCTCAGTGCATAAGGACAAAAGCCACACGTCAAGGAAGGCTAAGGGAAAGAGAAAAGGAACCCGAGCCCCAAAGCTCACCCCAACAGCACCCTCCAGCTCAGAACATGCAGCTGGCTACAGGACAAAAACACAGACTTTACCTGGCTGGTGGGTCTGCCATAAATTGAGTTGTCAGGTATATGCAGCTAAACATTGTCCGAACTATTAAAAAAATGGGAAACTTAAAACTTTCTGTTAATTCACCTGTAGAAAACGTAACTTGTTCAATTTCTACATGTTCCACTACAATTACTAAACAGCTGACGGCATTCGGGCATCCACATGTTGCCATGGCATTGGGACAACATTTAAAATTATCAAACCTACCACAGAAACCAACATAGACAAATATCTAATCAGGCATGTTTGAGTAAACTCTCAGTTTCTGCCCCTAAATAGCATTTTTAAAATAAAAATAACAATATTGTGGAAGCATCTGAAGGGTCTGAGTTAAGAAGCAGGAAAAAGAAACACATCCCTATATCCCATTAACATAAACAGTATTTCCCGGACAGTAAAAGTTAGTGCTCAGCAGCAGTGAAGATAGAGGAGAGAAACAATTTTTGCGTGTAGCTGGAGCTTAAACAAAAACCAAAGCAGCCACCTCTCTGCAGCATGGACGACGTTGTCCTAGCATCTGAGGACTCGGTTCCCACTGATACATGTGCACATGAGAGGCACCACCTGGCCTGAGGCAGAGACCTGGTCGCGCCAGCCATGTTCCCGAGGACATGTGATCCGAAGTAACGGAGACATTCCACACCACAGCAAGCCTGATGGGACGGACAGTGTCCCAGCGAAACTTCATGCCAGGAATAGCAGAGAGCTGGCCCGGACTCCCTGCCAGCCATGAGTTATCACTAAATATCCTACCTCCCGGGCTTACAGAGTTTCCACAGAATTCCTCAAGTGTCAGCCAGCCTACATCTGCGCAAGGAAACACGTGCTGACCTTGTCACTTGGCACACTCCCGGTGAAACCAGAGAGCTGGCCTGGCAGGAGGCCTCTGGCACTGCGGTCCTCAGCTCTAAGTAGAGAGATGAGTCAGGTCTTTGAAATCCGTCAGCGACATGCTGCCTGAAAGAGCAGAGGCCATCAAATAATTAACTAGCCTCCCAAGTGGTTCTAAATGGAGGCCGAGAGAGGGGAGGAGGAGAAGAGAGAAGCAAAAATGGGAAGTGTCAGGGATCAACGGAGTGTTGTCTTATTCCTTGAGTGCCTAAAAATGTTCCCAAAGGGACACCAGAACACTGAACTCCTCCTCAACCAGGGCTACGAAGTTTTCCTCTCAAGAAGAGTTCTTGATCCTTCTGCCTTGGGATCTGCATGAGACAGGTACCCGGATAACAACAGCACTATGTCTTCACACTCCCCTGTGTCTGGTGCTCCAGCTTGATGTCCAGGCACCTTCAACATTCCTGGAACTGCGTTTTTGACAGAAATCAAAATTCACCACCTAGTAATTTCTCCTGACCAAAGATCACAACAAAACTCAGAATGCTGATAAATTAAAAGTCTAACGTAGCTTCCCCATTTATCTTCTATGGGGGGAAAATACAGTAACTTGTAAGGCGGAGGAAGTGTCCTGCAAACATTACTACTCTAATAATGATTAGGCAGTTTCACAGTGTAGGGGGGCGGGGGTTGAGAACTCAATACCCGATGTCTTCCTCCTGTCGTGGACCCAGCACTCATTTCATTGGTTCACCAGAGACAAAAGCAAGAGAACTCATGGCACTTGGCTTCTCCGATGAAGTAATCGGTTGAATATAATTTTTTAACATGACACAACACACATCTATGCATCAAACTTTGAAACGATGACCTCACTTCATCAGTTATTCTCACTAATTACCAGTGGGAAATCTCAGGTACAGCTTCACTTTGGGGGGAAAAGGAAACGGTCTGCTGCATGGTCCACAGCCTCGCACCCTCCTTGGGGGCTGAGCCACAGATTACCCAAACTCTTCCTGATTACAGGGCGGAGGCTGTGAAACCTCATCTAGCCCTTGTGCCTTCCCTGGAGCACTGAAAAGAGTTATTTAATCACCTTCTTCCAGAAAGCCAGAGCAGCCAGAGTGCCAGGGCCCACGCAAAATAACCCCAGTCCTTCAGACCTGAGGACCCCAAAGGGAAGAGTCTTGGGTGCACATGGCACCCAAACACCTCTGCTGGCAGCTTCTCCCAAGAGGACAAACAGATGCCTAAAGCAAAGACAGTGATATACTTTCTAGCTGCTGCAAGGAAACACGGCACGGGCTCATGGGCGAGGGCACAGTTTTTCTTTATTGTCTTTGACTTCCAGGTTTATAATTTCAGTGATCAATGATAAGAACAGCCTCAAAGCGAGCAATCAGAAATTTATCCTGGTAGATTAGCTGTCACCCACGCAACCATTCTCACATTCGCCAAGCACAGAGCCAGATGAACCCGCTGGAAATGAAACCGGGCGGAGCGAGCAGATATCAGGAGAAATGGCACCCTGGGCCACAGAAGGGGTTCTCGAGCTCAGGCAAAAACTCCAAATATAAGTCCATTAACATAGCCAACCAGAATAATTTATACGATGGGTACAGAAAGATGACATAGAAGGAACTGGATAATTCAGAATCATTTAAAGATTGATTAAACAGTAGACAAGTTCCAATTTCACAGTAAAAGCTGAATTTTATATGAGCTGTAATGGGGTCAGTCTTTCAGCAGGCTACACATACTGTCTTAACTTCAAACCACTCGCCCAAAGTTGCTAAAATCTCTGACTTCTTAGTGTGCTCCTATCTTCATTGAAGGGCTATAAAATATCTTAGTACAAGATTAAGGTTCTAATAAGCGGTTAAACAGTTCTGTTGTTCAACTCCCAGACTATTGTTTTAAACCCACCGTTACTATAAAGTGCCTCTTTTTGAAAACTGCAACTATCATCAGACCATCTTACCGGGTCCAGCTTTCGGCGAGAGCACTGCCAGGAACCCCATTTGAGGAGGAGGTCATGTTTCATCAGAACTAGGCGCATCCCCACGGGACAGGGGCAGGAAGGGCCCTGGGTCTCTGGGGCATCAGAATACAGGGTAAGAGGCCAAGAGGGGAAAAAATCTGTGTGGCTTTGTTGTGGCCGTATTTTGCCACGTAATATGCATGCCCACGCTTTTGTGCACATTAAACATGGCATTATCATACCCATTACTATGCCCCTGGTAGGGAACCATCACACCCATGTATAGTGTGCATCATTATTTTGTCCTCAAAAATTTGGGCAAAAAGTGTACATTATACTTGGTAAAATACAATAACTGTTGGCAAAAATGGCAAGTAGACATGTTGAGAAGGTGACAAAATCAGTGAAAACAGTATCTTTATAACCCAACAAGGAGCTTCCAGAACAGCAGATCCCAGTTGTGAGGTCCTGAGACACAATCAACCTTCACAGCCGTGAATGCGGCGCCATGAGGAGGCCACGCCTGCCACCCCGCAAGGTACCCCAGGGGACTCTTCCCTGAAATTACCCTGAAGCACGAGCATGTGCCAAGGTAACCTTTAAAATTCAATAATTTCTGAAAATTTGTTAAAAGCTGATCTCATTTTAAGTTTGCTACAACCAATAATGAAATGGGTGTCAATTCCTTAGAGAACAATGTCTATTCTTGTGAGAAACAAGGCGAAATTAGTGAGGTAGCATAGGTGTTATTTTATGAGAAGTGAAATAAATTTAATAAGTTATGTGGGTGCATTCCATCACAATTAGATCCCATTATGTTTATGGCTGTAATAAAGGAGCACATGCTACAGATTAGGGAGCCATTGAACTTCAACCATTGCCCTCAAGGAGCGGGTGTCTGCCCCCATTATCTTCAAGTCACTTTCAGGTTAAAACCATCCTGGAATACTTGGTGCAGATTTACATGTCAACTAGTTCCTCGGAGAGAGGGATGCCATCTGGCCCCGTATGACTCCTCATTAACGGTGTATCAGAATGCAATCATCTCGTGTTTCTCACACATGCCGCAATCACCTCCTTCAGGAATAAATTGGCTCTCTCGTCACACTTGCTTCCCTCTGCCTTCTACACAGCGCAGGTACACATGGTTGTTACTTCTTACAGGATGTACTTCTGAGGTCTTTCCTTATGGCTTGGTTTCCAAACCTGATGCCACACCCATAAAACTCCTGACATGAATGCTCAGTCTGCCTGCAAGGGAAGCAACGGAGTCCCGGAGCTGCCGTATGGGGACCCAGGCAGGACCCAAGTTCCAGCCTGCAAGTGTCCACTGTGGAAAGCTGTTCTCCCAGCCAAAGGGAAACTTGAGAAAGACAGGACAGGGAAGTGTTTCTAGAACACGATTATGAGGCTCGGGAAAGAGTCGAGTCACTGTGAGTGGGTCGAGTCTCAAGATCCAAAAATTTGAATTCATCTCTCTACACCTCATCAACTGCAACAACTAATCGCCTTCTCCAGCCTCTCGCCTTGGAATGCAGCATGCTGTCTTCCGAAGATCAAGCAAAAACCAGTGAGGGTCATCTCCCTCTGCACCAAGAAGCCCCCTCTTCTCCCACATCCAGCAATCACCAGACCCTGGACAATGAGCTCCCTAAACTCCTGTGAAATGGGCCCATTTCCCTCCCATTCCACTATTTCCTCTCTCTAATAGAAGCCACCACCACATCTGGCTGGGACTATTGAAGAGGCTCCTACCCTGATCTCCCTGCATCCAATCCTGTATCCTCCAATTCATTCTCTGCACTGAAGGAAGTATGGTTTATAACATCCCCATGGATGCATCCCATGGAAGGAAATAAAGGCAAAGGAAGCATCAGATTTCTCATGGGAATAGCAATGGGTAATTTCAGATGGCTGTCCAGGGAAGGACTCCCTTGCGAGGTAACATGCAAGGGGTGAGGATGATAGAAAAAAATTAATCCCATGGAATCTGAAAAGAACTTGAAGAAAGAAGCCTTGAGATTAGAAGCCATACTATTTTAATTTTTTTTTATCTTCAACGAGGACATTTTTCATTACTTTCAGAGAGAGGAAGGGAGAGGGAGAAACACTGATGCAAGAGAGAAAAGCATGGATTGCCTGTCTCCCATACATGCTCAGACAAGAAAGAAAACCACAACCCAGGTACATGCCCTAACTGGGAATCGAACCCATGACCCTTCAAGTATGGATGACTCTCCAACCGCTGAGCCACACCAGCCAGGGCAGAAGCCACAACATTTTAGCCCCCATGGCCTCTAGCACAATGCCTAGTCCAAAACACACTCATTCAGTCTTCCATTCATTAACTACCTCATTCATTCCTTCAACAAAGGTCATAGAAGATTTATAGGATGTCAAGCACAGTGGTAGACAGTAATAATATATGATATAAAATAATAAATGTCTGTTGCTCGATTGGAAGAATTAATGTGAGTTTGAATACTTAAATTATCCAATATTTGACAGATTTTGTCCTACAAAATGGCAACTTCATGTGATTCATAGGTGATGTTTTATTTCTGAAGGTAAGTACAAACTATTGGGAGGTAAATAACATGTTGGAAACTCGATTCTTCAAGTCCTTTGTAAGTGTTCATTTATACAGCATTACAAGACATTAGTAATTTGAGTTGCAAAGGAGTGTCATGTCTGGGTTATAGAATAATTTTTAGAAATTCTTTGTTAATCTTGTTCCACTTAATGCTAATGACTGAAATAAATAAAACTGCATGTTATTTTAAAAATCTATATACTTCAGACCCTTCTCCCAAGTTATACAAAGTTTATAATATACATGTACTGACATATATTTGAATTCCTTCCATTTACCTCTCAAGATTTCAGTTTAAGGTGATGTTCCCAATCCCTCAGGAGAAAATGTTGTAAAATATAATTTCATGTATCAATTCAAAGGACAGAGTTACACAAGTTTGGAACATATATTTTTGTAACAGCCATTACACACACACACACACACAAATACACAATAAAGTGATTCATAATCCATTTGGCCTAACAATTCCAACAAAATTAAAAGTGCTGTTGTCTGAAGTTACTCAACCTTCGTCAACATCCCGCAGGCATGAGTATCAAATCCTGTCTTTCCTGGTATCCACCTTCAGAGTTAGAACTGTTCTGAATTCTCTCATAGCCATTAATGGCTCATTAATTCATGAGGTCATCCAAACCCTTATGGAATTCATGCACAGTGAAAAATTAGAACTCTTAACTCTTGCCTTAACTCTTGGGGTGATGAATATTTTAGGTGCATTTCCCACTGTGCAACACACTTCTCCTACAGCTGGTGAAAAGTGTACCACATTTGCCCTAGCCAGTGTGGCTCAGTTGGTTGGAGAGTCATCCCATAAACCAAAAGGTCCAAAAGGTTGGGGGTTAGATTCCAGGTCAGGACACATACCTAGGTTGCAAGTTCAATCCCCAATGCAGGACATATGGGAAGCATCCAATTAATCTCTCTCTCTCTCTCTCTCTCTCTCTCTCTCTCTCTCTATATATATATATATATATATATATATACACATACACACACACACACACACACACATATATATGTACTTTTCTTTTTAATTTTTTTTAGATTGTATTTATTTATGTTTAGACAAGGTTTAGAGAGAGGGAGAGAAACACTGATCGGTTGCCTCTCGCATGCCCCCAACTGGGGACCCAGCCTACAACCCAGGCATGTGCCCTGATGGGGATGGAACCAGCGACCTTCTGGTTTGCAGGTCAGTGCTCAATCCACTGAGCCACACCAGCCAGTGCTGGATAAACATATTCTTTAATGAGTACACCACATTCAAGAGATTTCCTGAAGTGGTAATATGATGACGTTATTCATTTTGATGGAGAATTGGAGTACGTCCGGTTCTCAGTTTACGCCAAGTCAGGGAGATATATGCTGTTTACAACAGAGTCTGACTTTTATATCTGGCTAATTCAGGAGCCAATCACAAGGGAGAAAACTATCCAAAGTTGTAACGACCTTTGCATTACCATTCCACACTACTCGAAACCCAAGGAAAAGTATCTCTGGTGTACTGGAGGCCAGGGCTCCAATGAGAGAACCTGAGAACACCTAACTGTCTCGGAAAACCCCCTCTAACCTGGAAATATGCCAGTCTGATTTGTCCAGTACCTGGGCCCCAGGTATAAACCAAAAACAAAGCAAATTACCCTTTTAAGAACCTGACATCAAATGATTTGAGGGAAAATTATGATAAGTAATACCACGCAAAAAAAAATGCAAACTGCTTTTTCTCTTTCCATTTGTTCTTCTTTGCACAGACACGTGTTCTCTCAGCCAGGGACTGAAGATGAAGAATCTGGAAACATCCTTTGTAGTTTAGGGGCGAACGAAGGCAAGGGGCCATCATTAGTCTCACCTCCCAGGCGTGGAAAGTTAGAGGGGGACACGACTGTGGTTCCTAGAAGAGCTGAAATAGCCCCAGATCCTGCTCGCTTACAGAACAGCTTGGGAGCAGAACCGATTCTTCTCAACACCACCCAAATCATCAACAGATGTGCAAAAAGCAATTTCTCCTGACCTCAGCAATGAACAAAACACCTTTATCATTAAGCATGTCTTTTTATATGAAATTATGTATTACTAAAAGTTTCCACATACCTAATCTTTAGGCTCCAAAGATCCTGAGTGGGAAGCAAAGCGCACATTGCTATTTTGCAAATGAAGAAATGGAGGCTCCGGGCCTTGATGGGACTTTCTACAGTTCTGTGGGTAAGAAGTGATGACTCCAAAGGCGGAAATCCTGGTCTTCTAATTCATAATCCAGTGATAACTTTTTTCTTTTTTCTTTTAACTAGTTGTTCACAGTAACTGAGCAATCCCATTGCACACAGACTGGATTTAAAAGTCAGCACTCGTGCTCAGTTCCATCGCACTGTGCGCTCTGTTCTGGGAAGACCTCGGGAAGGGACTGGTCGCGTGCCAGCAGGAACGCTGTGACGCATTCTGCTTCTCCATTTAAGGCATTTTAAATTAAAGAAAGCCTTCAACACCACCTCTCCCTGTTCCACTCTCAACCAAATCCTTTCCCTGAAAGCACCAATGTGGTATAGTTGCAGATTATTTTAATCTATTTTTGAAAGTCAAATAAACTTAAACTGAACAAATATGTTCCCCTGCAAATATGTTCTTCCTGAATTTCAGTCAAAGTTGTTCAGTAATTAGGCATTTTCCCTAGAGTATTGTGAACCAAATAGTGTTCTGTGCCAAAAACAAGAAAAGCATTAATAAACAGAGACTCAAATGAAGCCAATCAAGTAGTAGAAATGTTCTGCCTCATTTCATCGAATGAGATGCGGAAAGAAAATACTCAAAGTGAGAATTAAAGTGTGTTCAATGTTGTCTATGTGCATTTTCTCACTAAAATCTTTTAGGAAAATAAACCTCCCATCTCAAGAACTTAAAAAAAAGTCACATAAGCTAAAGATATACTTTAATAAAATTAAGGACTTTAATGATTTACTCCTATAACATTATTAAACTGGAGAACTTTATTACCCTCAGAGGAAACAATAAATAATACAGAGAGAATTCTATCACTGCATTTCATTCAAGGTGTCAAATCTTCTAGATTCCAGCAAATTTCTTTAAAAATAAGAACATTTCTTCTTCCTAGGGTATGATAACCAAATCACATCAACCATACAGACAGCCTACACAGAACAGTCTTCCAGAACTCTTCAGCCACTGGGGATACATTTGTAGCAGGGGTGGGGGGAGGCGGAGGGAAGAGGAAGGAAAGGTTAGGAAGATCATTGCATCCTCAGCAAAACTGACCGTCTTTGTGCTTTACTGTGGCAGCCGCAGCCCCTCGCCCAAAAGAGACGGCACAACACAGAGCTTGGCCACAAAATGCCGAGAAACTAAAGGATCACTCATTCTGTCTACTTCTGCAGCTTCTCCAAACAATCCATACCCCAGAGTCCACCTCTGAATTTTGGCATTGGAATTCTCCTGCTCTGAGTCGCTGTAGCTATTACAGTTTCACATGGGCTCATTGTACATTTGAGTATTAATTTTCTTCTGAAAACTCAGTGCCCTTAGGCCAAAAGCTTACTAGGTAGATAGTGGAATGGCATATTAGTTTCCTATGTAACAAATTATTGCTATTACAAATTACCATAAGTGTGGTGGCTTAAAACAATGCATGGACCCCTCGCGTTTCTGGAGGTCAGAAATCTGACATGGTTTTCCTTCTGCTTCCTTGCTTTTTCCAGCTTCTGTGGCTTTTCGTCCTTGCGTCTCCTGGTGCCTGTCATCCCTTCCACCTTCACAGTCAACAGTACAGCATCTTCAAATCTGTGCCCCTAGGTCTTCACGCCCCCTTCCTCTCTCCGTCTGTGGTAAACATGCCCCTGGCTCCGCTTAGGAAGACTCCTGTGACTACACTCAGAACCCACCTGGACACCCAGGACCACCTCCCATCTCAAGGCTCTTAGTCACATGTACAAAGCTACTTTTGTCACATAAGGTACACCAGGAATGACAAAGGGACACCTTTGGGGCCACTCTTCTGCCTACTGCAGCCGTCTGTTTACCTCTCGAAATCGATCACTCCAAACTATTTCCTAAGCACCTTCCTAATGAATATATCCTTTCCAAGATGGCTTCACAGCAATCCGCTTTCAGAAACTTTCCATTAGCTTACATTCTACTCAAACTTAAACCTTAACTCCATGCAGTAGGAGACCTTTGGAGAAAACTGACAGGACGGCATCCCTGAAGTCCCTTCATTCTGCCAACAGAGATGATGCCAAGTTTAAGGTCAGATTCTGAAAAATGTTTTTCTCCCACACCCGAGTCATGCTTCTGTAACAGCAGCCTAAGCCCAACTACAAATTGGTCCTATTGAGTAATTTTTATATTTCATGTTTTAAAAAAATAAAGTTTACTAATTTAACATCAGCCTGTACCATTAAGGAACTGAACAAATACATTACAGTCAGGGAAAACATACAGTAATCATCTAACTCTGATCCTGGGATGTTTTGAGTACAAAATAAGTAATGGGACATTTAAGCCCAGACTCTTGGCGATTTTCAAAGTATTGCTGAGCTAGTTAACATTATATTTGTAATTAATGTCAGCAGAAATAAAATTTTCCAGTTTTAATTTTCAATTACTTCAGCAAAAGTCAGATGAAGCAATCACTCTGGTGGTTCTCATGGGCTGTGGGAACCACCCGCAGCCCCAGCTCACTGCTACAGGAAGGTGGCAGCGGGGAAGACGCTGGGGAGAATAGGGCTGCTCCCTCTGCAGCTCAGGCTGGTGGACAAGCTGTCCCCACAGTCCCTACTGACCAGCGTCTGAATGCCTCTGCCCACCCCACAAATCTCCTCTCTCTGCATCACCTCCAGGACATTCTTTCTGTCTGCCTTTATTCTATTACCACAAATGTCCCTTCCTGCACCTCAGGTTGCTCTGCTTGTCCTTCATGATCTGTTGTTCTGTAGCCACGACCTCTGTTGTTTCTGGAACAAGCAGTCCACCTCTGCTGCAAGGTCAGTTCTGGAAGGCAGGGGACATACACTCCGCTCAGAGTACCCATTTCATCCCAAAGTTCCTGAAACAAAGCTGTCAGAGGCAGAGTCTGACCCATGCCACCAGCTCTTACATGGAGGCTAAGTTATACAATAGTTGTCATTAGGTTAGGAGACAACTCATGGAGATTAAATAAGGAAAGCATACATTAGTTATGAAAATATAATAGCTGCTTAAAAAATTTAGTCCCCCCAGACAACTGTAATTGAACAATAAAATAATTTTTAAAAAAAAATTTTTTTAAAACTTAGTCCCCCTTGTCCCAGGTGTTTTGTCTAACTCCACGGACTCTAATGTTCAATAAGGCAGCGCTGCCGCTGCTGACAACAGCAATAGCGGCACACACACAGCATGCACCAGGCACCAGGCACCATGCGACGTGCTTTACTGCATTAACTCATCTGCTGCCCTGCTGTGCCCTTTAAAAAAATCCCTAGAAGACCAGTATGTTCATCTGCATTTTACAGATACAAAAACTGAGCACAGAGAGGTTAGCTCATTTGCCCAATGTCACAAGGCTAGTTTGGATCATCAGTGTCCAGAATCCCTGCTTTTAATCGCAATCCCAACCACTTCTTTATCTAGCACACTTAGCATCGGCACATAAAAGCATTCTGGAAGTTTCAGTAATGCATAAAATATGAGCAGTATGTAAAGACCTGAAAGAACAGAAAATGTACCAGCTGAGTATGTAAGAAAAATTATAGATGTATAGATTTATATTCATCCCTATTATGCAAGATTAAAAATACGAAACTATTTATAAGTGCCTCAATACAAAATTTTAGCTTTATAAATGAAAACAAATTTCAAAATGTTCCACTTTGAATTCACCTACATGCATACATTTATCACAGGGCTCTTTAACTAATGTGATATATCATAAAAACGTTTAAAATCTTATTCATATATTTAAACTATGGATTAAACACTGTTCAGGAAAACACATTTTTCACATCAGGTGTGACTGTTTGCAGACCCTCGTCCTAGTGTTGACTTAGGAAACCCTGGCCTTGCGCGGTGGAGGTTCCCCGCTCTAAACAGCTGAACCACAAATCATCTCTGAACACCAATGCATTGGGGTGTAGGCGGCAAACGGGAGGGTGCAACTCACCCTGCGGAATTTTAGAGGGCCCATGGCCTACTTAATTTCCTATTTCCTACTTAATTTCACTCTGAAGTCAGCCTCTTCCAATTCAAGGGTGAGGAGGACTCCCCAAGAACCCAGGACCACAGGGCAGCTTTTCTGCAGATTTGGGAGACAAATACCACTTCTCCTCCAGCCCAGCCAGTCCCTGCCGAGGTCCCCTGCTGGCTGAACACTTAGAGCTCAGCCAGGAGGACAGCAGCCACAAGGCTACAGGACGTCTCTCCTTTGTCCCATGTACTCCACAAACAAGTCCCTCCTTCCTGCCCCCATCCAAAGAACAGACATCTAACACTCAGTGTCATCATGCGGCACATTAAGACCCATGCATTGTGCATCATATATGCAAGGATACAATTTTCAGAACCCACTAGGCCATCATGCAAAAGAAAATTGGACAAAAGTTTTGTTAAAAGTTGATACAGGGCTGCTTGTGTGACAGTAAGAATATGTGCAAACTGTTATGGAGACCTTGAAATAAGCGTGAAAAATACATGTTTAATATGATTACAGCAATAGGGAATGGAGCAGAAAACTTGGGAGAATGTGTAATGTTGCCAATTAATCCTAGACCATCTAGGAACTACACAAACTGAAGTGCTTTCAGCTCTAACAAATCACAAATACATTTCATCCCCCAGCCAGGCCTGAGTGCAATGTGGCTACCCCAACGATAACCCAAGAACAGCAGCTACTTTTCAGAGTCGACTCCTCAGCAGCAACTGATGAGAGAGAGGAGAAGAAAATATTTTAATGACAGTATAAAAAGCTAAAGATAAATTAATCATGGAATTTTAATTTCTTGATCTCAAAAAGAACAGTATGCTAAAAATCCAGCTGTGTTCCCTGGTGCAGAGGCCCAGAGTGAACCCCACTCTTCCATAAGAGGCATTGTGGTGGCACCTTGCAGGTGAGCCAGTGACAGGAATTCAGTTCTCCCATCAATCCATCTGCTCCTTTCTTAACCGTGGTAACTTGAGATTTGTAATTTCAATATGAAGGCAAGCTCTTTTTATTCCAGCCAACCTAGTACTCATTCAGTTGACACAATTTAACTGAACAAATCTATGGAACACCTACTATGTGTAAAGCATCATGCAATGCACTGCAGAGAGTCCAAGGATGGACTCAACATCAGCTCTGCCTTTAAGAAAGTGAACACGTACACCACATACACACATCCATGTACACATATCACATGCATGCACACACAAACACACTCACATACATACATACAAGAGCACACATGTACACTAAGACACATTATACAGGCACGTGCATGTCGTACATGTATGTACATAAAATATCACGCATCAACACAAAGATACACATACCACACAAAAGATTTATAGTACATGCATACATGAACATATACATACTATATAAGCATGTATAGACATGTACAGGAATTCGTGCATACACAGATACACAATACACATGCATGTGCACATATGGCACATGTATTACACATGTATGTGTGCGTGTATACACATCCCTGTGTGTATATAAACACATGGACACACATGCCACACACAGATACACCTATGCATGCCTACACATGTACACATGCACACAAATATCATATACTCACTGATTGACCAATGAAGAGCAAGAGCTGTCTTATTACACAAAGAACTGAAAAGATTTTGGAGTCCTTTCACTCAGGGTCACACTTAGAATCTCTAGAAAAACCGAGATTCCCTCTGTCACCATTTCTGCACTCTCACAGCAATCCATCCACACCTTCAGTAGTGTAGGTGACGCATATCCTACAAATTTGTAAAATTTAGAGCACTGTCTCCACTTCGTTGTGAATATAAGAATCATTTGCCACCCCACCATGGGAAACCAGTGCAAAGAGGCACGGCGGTTTGCACTGTCCCCCACTCACTGCTCAACAGCTGGCCATTCCCTGAGACAGCTGACTGTCTCATCCAAGTGCCCTGGTGCCCCAGGCAGGGAAGGGCACCCCAAGGCAGCTGTGGGAGTAAGTCTATTGCCTTGGCCATACAACTGGAGCAGCAGTGACCACAAGCAGACCCAGAGCCCCAGTGCAGTGACAACTTCTGAAACACACTGGAAGCCCTGAGAGGCATCTGCCAGCCACAGATGTACAAATACCCTTACTCAACGGCACACCCATTAAGCTCTCAATCTGCATCATATCACAAAGGGGACAAAACAGTTACCACGGAGCTGAAAAGAACCTCTAAGCTGTACCAAATGCTAGTATTCTCTGGAAGAAACACAGAAAAATGTCAGTGTGAAACAGCAGCTTCTCTGGAAGAAGGTAGAGAAAAACATCAGTGTGAACACAAAATTCACTTGACTACCATCATACCAGTTCCTGATTATTTCTTCCCAGTCATGTTAACACAGGAACATCCACGACTTTATGGCCAAGAAAAAGTACAATGTATTCTTTAAAAAAAATCCCAAACCTATGCGAATGGGGGAGGAAAAGCCTATTATTATTGACACTGTTCAAATGGAAAACAAATTCTGTGGTGTCTGTTGATAATCACATTTTTTTTCAAAATACAGTGAGAGTTCATTTGAATGCTGCGCAGCCTGTGTCCTAAAGGTCCATGCAGAAGGAAAAGCTTTGAGTGGCATAGTCCCCCTGCCCCTCAGAGCGAAGGCCCAAGCCCAGCGGCATCGGCAGCATCGGGGAGCACACCAGAAATGCAGAATCTCAGGCCCCAGCCTGGAACCACTGCCTCAAGATGTGTGCTTTCACAGAACCCCCAGGCGCTCTGTATGCACCTCTAGGTAGGCGAAGCAGTGACATAAATACCCAAGAGCAATCGAGACCAAAAAAGCCACTTCTTGTAGTTTACTCTTCGACTGTGGACTATAATTTCAGTAATTAATGAAGCCAAAGATGACTGAAATTCCTTGTCTAACAGAAAGGATTTCATTCCAAAAGTAACCTGTGAAATGATCGGTGTTTGAGCACCACTAAAGTTTACAGAGGTTATTTTCCTAGCTAGTTATGAAGAAAATGTCACAGAAGAATCTAGTGGCTGCACCCTACCAAGAGCTGACTCCCTCCAATCCGGTTTCCTATAACCATAGCAACTTGAATTTGCATCCTTAGAACACACACACACACACAAAGCAAAGTAATACATAGGAGCTTCTCCCTTCTGGTCATGGTTTATGGTAGCAACAGGTGAGAAAGGTCAAGAGAAGCAAGATTTTCATCATCCCGTGAAAAAGAAACATAAGCGATAACTACGGCAACTGCACAAAAACTTCAAAAATGACTTGCAATTTATAAAGGGCAGAGCAACTCTATTTCATTCACACACACACACCAAAAAAATAATTATTATTATAGGCAAATCCACTGAAACGTTTCCCAAAGATAGCTGAATTTGCAGAAGACAATAACACACACTTTCTACTCAGGCACCATCACGGATTGTTTGATTTGCTGTGGAAGTGTTAAATTATGTTTTTACAATTGAGTTACTTAGGTGTGACTCAATTTAAATCTGGATCTTCATGTATTCTGAAGACAAAACGGGCCCTTGTGTGCATCAGCTAATTCCTTAGGAGAAAGGCCTATTCTTTGGAAGGTGAATTAACTCATGAAGGTCAGTAGGGTGGTATCTCACCAATTTTCGAGACTTAAGAAATTCATGTAACTACTTCAAAAATATTTAACGTTCACCTAGGAAAGATGAATGGTCAAGGATACTACCTATTATACATTTGCTACATTGGTCTTCTCTAGGTTTCCAATGTTACAATCAATCTAAAGTTATACCTTATTCACAGGGAGAAGATAAAAGGAGGAAAACTTTAACTACTAATGCTAATCTCCTCACAGCCTCGAGCCACGCACCCAGCTCCACTGCCACAGCGACTCCCCCGGTATTTCTGCAGATTCTCCTGTTTATCAGTTTGATGCCCTCTCTCCCACTTTCTGATCAGAAATTACGTACTCCCTGTTCAGACCAGCTTGCGCACTGCCTGATGCTTAATGGATACCCACAGGAGAAAATGACCACTCTAGTCAAAAAAGAGAGAAGACACTGAATCACAACAGAAGGGAGTAAACAAAAAATTTTACACAAGTCTCAATGAAACTTTTATAGCCCAGAATGGCATGTTTATCGCTTGTCTATTATTTTCCTTCCACACGAGGACAGAAAGTATTTTTAAAGCTTCATAAATAAAGCCTCATTTGGGGGCATCTGCTCCTTGAATTACTACTCTTGGGGTTACATTAACAACTCTGGCATATTAGAAAGTCATAAATACAATTTTGAGCTCTATTCTTCCTAGTGTATTAATACAAGTCTGTGCTGTAGTGTGTGTGTTTGTGCTGGCCTTTCCTCCCTTCTCCGTAAAACATGTCACTGCCAACCATCACCCCATTACTAAGCACTGGCAGGGGCCTCGGTGCAAAAAAAGCTGACATTGTTTGCAGAGACCCCCTGGTGGTGGCTTTTTTTTCAAGTGAGTGTCCCACTTTCAACTATAATCTAAAAAGAATTTTGAAACATTTTCAAAAGTAAATGTTTGCATTCCACTTGTACATAGCACACTGTTGATAGATTAACCAAAATCTAAAAAAAAAAAAAAGAATTTTAAGTATAATACTGTTTGATTATGTAGCATCTAAAGAGGACAAGGCCCCCGAACTTTGTGTTGTTCAGTTCCAGGTCAACAGAGTGAGAAAAAGCTTCCCACCTCCGAAATGCAAAAACAACTTGGGCTGGCTGCTGTAACCGTTCCAGCATCATTTTAAGTCAGTGCTAATGCTCTAATTTGCTCGTTTATTTGCTCTAACCACATAATTAATGCTGAAAGAAGCCTTTTAGGGGTTTGCCATGGAGCACTCCATGCCTGAGTGGAAGGAAAAATTCCTTAGATATGTTTCCAACCGTCGTGCATGTACCGAAGCCAAGAACTAGCACAGCAGAACTGTGGACTATCACAACACCCAGTAAAGTGCTAAGGCCAGCGGGGGCTGAGACGCCCTGGTCCCTGCTAGGACCAGCACGGGCAGGCTTGTTAGGTCTGCAACTCTCGGATTGTGTTTCAGTGCATTCCATCCCATCACCATTACCTTCTGATACATCATCTGTCACATCTGTGACCTCGCCCCTTCCTTTGCTATCGTGGTATGTTTCTGATTGAAACCCATTTTAACCATCCTAGACTATGTGCTTCTGCAACTATTCTCACAGCGCAGGGAGCAACCAGAAGTTCAGACCTTTATGAAAAAAAGTGCTAGAGAAAAATTCTCAAAATACAAGTTTGAGAGAAAGGTTGGCAGAAAAATATCCAAGCGCCGTGGGTTCCCATGAATGGTACCATGAAGAGGCCCATCACCACAGCCCAGCGCCAGCCTTTATTCACCCCCAGACTGTAGCCTGCAATAGAGAAGACTGTGATCTAAATGTTGTGACCTTTCTCCTACAAATCAGTCACTCATTCACTTGTTCATTCAATATTTTTTGCGCACCTATTATATGTCAGGCACTGTTGTAGGGGCTGAGGATACAATAAACAAAGCAGGCTCTCCATCCTCCTAGAGCCTACCCTCTAGAAGAGAGACATCAACCAAACAGACCAATAAACCTACACAGGGGGCCAGTGGTTTGGGACAGAGCAGGACAAACGGTAACAGAAGTGGGTGGGACAAGCTCTGAGGGGCAAAGAGCCAGAGGGACTTGGGCAGTGAAGGTGGAAAGGGGAAGCATATGGTAGACCTCGCTTATGGCCTTAGGCCCTCTAGACACCCTGGACTTACGTTATGTCATATTTTATACTATCTCAGGCAGATGATCGAGGTCAACATCACCAGCGATGAGTCTCCTTGAAGGCATGTGCCCTTGATACAGCGTGGTGAGGACAATTTACCTCTTTGTGTTCTTCCTCCCCAAGACCAGTAACTACACTCCAGTCATGAAGAAAAAACATCAGACACACTCAAATTGAGACACACTGTAAATAACTGACCAGCACTTCTGAAACCTTCCAAGGTCATCAAAAACAAGGGAAGTCTAAGAAACTCTCACAGTTACGATTGACCTAAGGAGACATGACAACTGAATGGAATGTGGTGTTCTGGATGGAATCCCAGAACAGAGAAAGGACATAGGGAAATACTGAGGAAGTCCAAATAAGGTACAGATTTCAGTTAATAATAACGCATCAACAGTTTTTTTGTTGTGACCCATGTACCATGTCAAGGTAAGATGTTCACAACTGGTGGTCGGGACACAAGGTAAATGGGAACACTGGCCTGTCTCGGCAACTTTTCCATAAACCGAAAACTATCCTAAAAAACTTTTGTCTCAAAGTCATAAAAATTTTATTTTTTGAAAACATTTTTAAATTCTCTTCATTGTTTATGCTGTTACAGTTGTCCCAGTTTCTTCCCCTCTTCCCCTCCTTCTGGCCCTCCTCCTTCTGTTGGTAGTCCGTTCCTTGTTTCTGTGCCTCTGATTCTATCATATGTTGCTTATCAGTTCCTTTTGTTCCTTAGACCCCAAGTATAAGTGAGATCATATGGCATTTGCCTTTCATTGCCACTGCCACACCTGTCCCGACCCCTCCTTCTCCTTCTCCAGAGGCCCCAGGAGTGGGCTCAGGTGGTCCCTCTCTGTATGAGAGGCCCCATCCACCCGAACAGAACCTTGCAACAAACCCCGCTTCTTCCTTGGGCTCTTTCCCAGGTTAACACTGTCTGTACCTCCACGGATTTTTCCACCAAGGATGCTGGAAACTTCCAGGGAGAAAAGCAAGATGGGGCAATGTAATAAGTGATCCCATCCCTCTGGAGCAGCCAAGTTATATGCACAGGAGGAAATGGCGCAAAGACAATGGGTCATGTACAAGTAATGGGAGGTGTGTCTCAAAGGATGCCTCCCTCTCCCACACGGTTTCATTCCTGGACTTCCAGACAAACAGTCTTAATCTAGAAAGTTACACCAAGCCTTGGAGGTTCACAGTAACTACGAATTAATAGTTAACCGAAAGTGAAATCTCCTGAATTTAGTCTCCAACAAGCCCTGACATAATTCAGTTTCTCCCTTTTATGTTTTAGTTGCGGAACTTCTTCAGAGTTCTTGATCATATTGGCCTTTAACTGCAACTGAATTCACACAGCCTTTTATGTACTTAAGACAGGTGTAGCTGCTCCTTACTTAAACAGTTTCATAGTCATAATTTATTTCTTTTCCAAACTCATATGTGCATGCCTATTTTGAGCTTAAGATAAAATATAAGCAATTTCATAAGATAAAGCAATCAGTGAGTAATAAAGGTTATTTGATTTACACAGCTAATAAAAGAATGTTTAAAATCTATTACAAGCTGGAGAAATCACTTTTTTATTTAGATAAAATGGGAACTAGCTCTTCCAATAAAGAGAATGAAATTGAAAAATGAAATCTACATAAGAGAACTATGTAATTGCCAGACGGAGCCCCCACAAGGAGCAACATGACTTGAGTAGAAAAACTGAATAAAATCAGTGGCAGTGGCACGTTACTTCAAATGTTGGAGTGTCGCATCCTTTTCCAGAGTCTTCTCTTATCACAGTCCCGCTAGAGATGTAAGCTCCTGTACTATCGTCTCTCTTAGGACATAGTTTCAATTTCTAAAATGACAAACTTAATCATGCTCATAAATCCCATAAAAATGCAGGAGTTATAAACGTTTATAAAGTGAGAAACATTGCAGCCTATTTTTCAAATCTTACTGTCATCACAGCCACTCTATATTGTGTAAATTGTTCACAAAAACACATAAATCAAAGCCATTAAACACAATCTAAGAGTTAAATTGCCTTACAAATACACAAAAAGACCTTCATTGGTCTTTCTGTACAAAAAGACAAAGAAGGACCAATGGGAAGGTGACATGAATCAGGGTTTCAGCAGTGACTTATCAATTATTGGTCACCAAATAACACAGAATAATCACCTCCTGGGTGAACTTCCTTTTGTCAATTGTTGGTCTAAAAGAGGAAGCTCAGAGGCAAATTAATATCACCAAGTGTCTATTAAGCACTCAAAAGCTTAATTCTCCATTCTAGGTCCAAAGCAAGTAGCCTGAGACTATCCCCAGTGGCAGAAAGATCCCTGCAGACCTTTCCATCAGGGTGTCAGCCCAGGGCCATCCCCAGCACCTAGCACTGCATCCTCCCCCACAGATGGTGGGCTGGGTAGGACAGTGGAATAATGTCCCCACCCAAGTCCCTGTCCACCCAGAACCTCAGAATGTGATGTTATTTAGAAATAAGTCCTCTGCAGTTGTAATTAGTTAAATTAAGATGAACTCATACTGGATGAGCAAGGGGCCTAAGCCAATGACTGGTGTTCTTATAACAAGAGACAGAAGGACAGACTCAGGGAGGATGCCACATGACGACTGAGGAAGAGCCTGTCTATAAGCCAAGGAACACTAAGGACTCCAGGCACCCAAAGGAAGCTGGGGAGAGGCATTGGGCAGATTCTCCCTCAGAGCCTTCAGCATGACCCAGCTCTGCCAACACTGTGATTTCAGATGTCTGGCCTCCAGAACAGCGAGACAATGTATTTCTACTGCTGTAAGCCACCAAGTATGTGTACGATAGCCCTGGGAAACAAATACAGATGGCATAGTTGGTGACAAAACCACAACTATAATGAAAATTCCTTTGGTCACAATATAAGGACTCATCAAATTCTCAACCACTATTAATGTAATCATGTACACGCACACATTTTATGGTAACTGAGAGAATATTTAATAAACTATGTTTTCGTATGGTGAAGGATTTTTGAGTTTAGTGCTCTGCATTTCAGCCATATACTAATTATATATTAAGTGGATGCCCAAAATATTCAAAGCTCTGACTTATACATAATGGAAAGCTAAAATCAAGCAAAAAAAAAAGAGAGATGGGGAGAATGAAAGAGATTCAGATGTATTGGGGGTAGAAATAAGGTACATATCAATGAGATAAACAAAAAAGCATACAATACAATAGCTTAAATCATACACAACGGCCAATAGTTGATCATTTTTGAACTACAAAAATAGCTATTTTTTTTAACATATCAATGAGATGAACAAAAAAGCATACAATACAATAGCTTAAATCATACACAACGGCCAATAGTTGATCATTTTTGAACTACAAAAATAGCTATTTTACATGGTTTAAGCCGAGGGTCCAAAATCTGGCCTTCCCCCTGCTCATGTAAATAAAGTTTTACTGAAAAACAGCCATGCCCACTCCTTTATATGTGGCCTGAGGCTGCGTCCACACTGCCACAACACAACTGAGTGGTCATGACAGAGGCGTGGGGTCCTCCAAGCCTAAAATACTTACCACTGGGATCTTCACAAGAAAACTTTGTCGTCCTTTGTTTTAACCTAATATGTGCATCAAATGACTGGCAGTGACAGCAAAGGCAACAAAAGATCAAGAGCAGGCGAGATTGGGGCACTGTGTCCCCTGAGAGCCAGACTTCTGCTGGGACTTAAGAAAGAGCTGGATTCTGAGGAGAAGGGACAAGGACTCTGCAAGGGATGATGGGATGATGACAGATGATGATGGTTGTGGGGGCCTCTGGGGCCCAAATGCCAGGAGCACCCCAGTCTTTAGGACATCCAAAAATGCCCCCACTTGCTTTTAGGAACTGTCTGCGTAGAGACCCCCGTGGGGAAGTGAAATGAGAATGAGAAAAGTCTGGTGTGGTTCTCAGAGGTTAAATTTCCTTGAACACCCGTCCTTCAAGTCTAAGAAATGCTGTCCTTTAGTCCTTTAGTTTAAGTAGGAATCAACAGAAGGTTGGAACAAAAGTATAATAGAAGTGTTTTGTTGGAAAATTAATTTCTATAGATGTAAAATAACTGAATCTAGAGTAAAAATTATATTATTTAGAGTATCTACGTGGCTCTTTGTAGGGTTATATCATGAAGATTAATTAATTACTGCAAGTAATTATATTTTAAAGAATTAGGGGAAGTTTCAGACACTTGGAAACCCATTTGGGATAAGTTTAAATAGAAACATATTAAAATGAGCATTTCTTTCCCATTAATAAACCAGATACTTCACCCAAAACATGACCTGTTATTAAGCTTGTATTGAACATTAAGTTGCAAAGTTCTTGCTACCAAACGCTTCCCAAGGAGATATAAATCCTGGAAGAAAGAGGGAAATCTGAGTCAGGAGCACTCTCCTCCTTTCTGGTCAAAACATTTATCCAACCACACTAACAACTCATGGTTAATAAACATTTAAGTTTAGGATTAAGCTAGAAAGCCAAGTGGGTTATGTGTGTATAAACCAGTAAGTAAATACAAATTTGTGTGCTTATACATCTAAAATTAAATATATCTTAGACCACATTTATGAGGACTGTCCCAGGCTAACACAGTTTACTGATTTTATCAAAGCTAATTCAAAGAATAGTCAGGTGCTTTAACGTAAACCATCAGTCCACTACCCAGTAAAGATGTCAGCCTACAAAACTAGAACTACCCAGTTGAGAAAGAGAGAGAGAGACCTCAAACATAGGTGCTCCCGATTTTCTAGCAGAAACACCATCAGGCCTTAGTTAAGAAATCTAGAGGTGATTTCTTCCCAGAGAGCCATCAGCAGCTGAAGGTCCCAGAAGCTCTGGGGTACCTTGGCTTCAAGCTGCAAGTCCACATCCCTGGTTCCATCCTCCCTGGTGGTATGGTAGGGCAGAGAGCCAGGATTCTGGTGCTGGTTTCAGCCAAGATCATGTTTCTGGTCACATGCTCTGCTTCAGCCCTCCTGAGCCACCCCAAATGTTGGGAAGCTGCCTTCTCTTCTGGGTTCTCAATGACTTAAAGATAATGCACCATCCATTTGGAAGCTCCTTCCTGGCATTAATAAAAGCAATACATTTCTTTAAAAAAAATTACTGTTATTCTATTACAGATGTCCCAATTTTCCCCCTCTGACTCCCCCACTCAGCCCAGCCCCCCACTCCCACAGTCCACCCCACACCATTGTCCATGTCCATGGGCCATTCATACATGTTCTTTGACTAGTCCCATCCCCTTCTTTCCACCATTATCTCCCTCCCCCTCTCCCCTCTGGCCACTGTCAGTCCATTCCATGTTTCCATGCCTCTGGTTCTATTTGGGTCATTAGATTGCTCTTACAAGTGATACCATATGGTTTTTATCTTTCACTGACTGACTTACTTCACTTAGCAAAATATTCTCCAGTTCCATCCATGCTGTCACAAAAGATAGGAGTTCTTTCTTTCTGCTGCATAGTATTCCACTGTATAAATGTACCACAGTTTTTTAATTCATTCATCTACTGATGGGCACCTAGGTTGTTTCTAGCACTTGGCCATTGTAAATAACACTGCCAAGAACAAAGGGGTACATAAATTCTTTTGAATTGATGTTTTGGGATTCTTAGGGAATATTGCCAACAATGGAATCATTGAGTCAAAAGATAGTTTCATTTTTTAACTTTCTTGAGGAAAATCCATACTGTTTTCCACAGGGGCTGTATCAGTCTGCATTCCCACCAGCAGTGCACTAGGGTTCCCTTTTGTCCACATCCTTGCCAGCACTTGTCTCTTTATTACGATGGCCATACATTTCTTAACTCCTCACATCCCCTTTGCTGGCAGGAGTAGTTATTACAAAGCCAACTGAAGATGGATGTGAGTGCTAATCATCCTGGGAATAGGGTATCCAGGATCCAGGAGGGACAGAGGTACACTTCACCAGGCATCTTGGGTATCCGGAGGAGAGTGTAAATGTGGAGTGTTAATAAAGGGGAGGAAACATAAGAACAAGGCCAGAGCTAGTCACAGTGGCTCAGCTACCACCCTAAGCCAGCTGGACTGTGAGGAGGGAGCATTTTCCAGGCCCCACAGCCAAAGAGGGGGCTGGGGATTGTGGCTGATGGGTTCTGAGGCCTTGGGTGGAAGCCTGCAGCCAGCCCACTGAGTCCCCTCAGAGCGCAAGTCCTGCTTCCTCCATGTTCTGCAGGGCTCCCAGTGGGAGGAAGCCAGCCAGAAGTAGAGGAGTAGCAAGACTGCACAGCTGAGCCTCCACTGGCCTGGAGAAAGCACCTGACAGCATCTACCTGGGCAAGCAGAATATACCTGGCACCAACAGATAACCTTCCCTTTGGTTTTTCCTAATGTCAAGAGATACAGGTAGAGTCAAGCAACAGTGCTCATCTCAATTTTTATTTCTAGCAATTCCACTTTTTCCTCCCACCACCCTTCCAGGGCTCTGCCTGGGCATCCCTGCGGGGGTGACCTCGCAGAGGAGCTGCAACGAGCTCACTGCAGGATGCACCCTTGAGTCAAGGAAGGAGCTACACCACACCATGGATCGGCAAGGGAATTCTTGAACCATCACAACATAAATACCTGCTAACATTTCGAGTGCTCACTATGGAGCAGGCAATTTACATGTACTAACAGCCTCTGATGATCACAAAACCCCCAAGGATGCAGGAACTACTCTTACTATTTTAGAATTGAGGATAGTGAGCTACAAATCTGACTACCTCGACCCAAAACCCACTCCCATAACTGTTATATTTATCCTACCTTGAAAATCATACTGGAAAAGTTCTAGAAGACCTTGATATTTTTAAAGAAATCCTGCAACCAATCTTCCTGGTAATGTAAAAAAAAAAAAAAAAAAATAGCCTGAGTGAAAAGGATCACCCACTTTGTAATGTGTAAGTTTGACATTTGCATGGTGTATTTGCTGAGTACTGATGTCTTAGCTACCAAATCCTATCTTTACAGAAAGGAAGCTGAGTGTGATCCACTTAAGCAAGTGATTTCACATTTATTTCATTGTTTCTGATACACCAGTGATTTTCAACCTGTTCCATCGCATGGCCCACATAAACTAACCACTAAAATTCTGCAGCACACCAAAAACATGTATTTTTTGCCTCTCTGAGCAAAGCATAGTTATAATTTTGATTCATTTATACTGAACAGCTATTGTTGTGTTGGTGTGATTTTTTCATTTGGGAAATCTAAGGGAAAAGCAGTCAGTCTGTCCCCACTGATGAAATAGTCAGATATCGCATGTTTTCAAAACTCTTGCCGCACACCAGTGCACCTCTTGTGACAGGCCAGTGTGCCTCGGTACACTAGTTGAAAATCACTGCTGGACACAACATGAGGAGTGACGTGGCTGATGGCCTGTTCCACAGATGGCCTTGACAGTCTTCCCTCCCCCACGCTCTCCTGTACATGTCCTTGGCATTGCCCATCAGTAAGTACTCTAACTTCTCTTGACCCCCTGAATCTGGGCAAGCCCTAAGGCTGCCTTAACAGCAGAAAAGACATTGCGCCTGTTCTGGGAAAAGGCTTTCCATGGCTGGAAAACCTGGGTTTCCTGCCTCTTGAAGCACATGCCTTCATGTAAGAACAGGGAGGCCATATGGCAAGACCCTCAGGTGCCAGCCTTGTGAGAGAAGCCATCTTGTATCCAGCTGCGAAGCCTCTGATGACATTGGCCCCAGACACCATGTAACTACAACATGTGACAGACCCAAGGAGAGCCGCCCAGCCAGCCCAGCCCACCAGAAGGACTGTGAGAGGGAATAACCAAGTACTGTCTTCTACCACAAAGGGACGAGATTATGTGCCGCGCAGCAATGGATCATGGAAACAATGATTTTATCACTTTAATGTATTTTCTTGAGAAGAGTGAATGAATTAGAGTTGGAAATAAGAGAACTACACTGTTTGCCTATATTCCCAGGTACAAAATCAATTTAACCTCCTTGGCAGGAGTCTACAGGCTATTTTAGAACCCAACTATAGAGGTCCACCAGGCCTTCATGATTAGATTAGTTAGTTGCTTTTTTCTTCTTTTTTTTTTAGACTAGACTTTTGTACCTTTTGACCATCTTCACTCATTTTGACCACCTCCCACTCCTCATCTTTGGCAACTACCAATCTGTTCTCTATATTGATGAGGGGGGGCTATTTTTTGTTTGTTTGTTTGTTTGTTTGTTTGTTTGATTTTTAAAAAACTACACATATAAGATCATTTGTCTTTCTCTGACTTATTTCACTTAGCATCATTACGTCATCTCAAAATCCATCTATGTCATCTTAAATGGACTCTATTTCCTTCTTTTTATGGCTAAAAAATGTTCCATGATACACACACATACACACACACACACACACACACATGTGCCACAACTTCTTGATCTGTTCATGAATCTATGGACACTTAGCTTGCTTCCACATGCTGGCTACTGTAAATAACGCTGCAACAAACATGAAGGTGCAGACATCTTTTCAAGTTAGTGTTTTTGCTTCCATCAGATAAATTCCAAGAACTAGAATCAATAGATCGTATGGTAGTTCTATTTTCAATTTTTTGAGGAACCTCCATGCTGTTTTCCACAGTAGCTGCACCAATTTACAATCTCACCAATAGTACACAGGAGTTCCCTTTTCTCCACATGCCCACCAGCAGTTGTTATTTCTTGTCTTTTTGATGATAGTTATCGTAAGAGACGTGAGGTTGGTATCTCATTATGGTTTTGATTTACATTTCCCTGAGCATTAGTGGTGCTGAACATCTTTTCACGTACCTGTGGGCCATCTGTATGTCTTCTTTAGAAAAATATCTACTCATGTCCTTTGCCCATTTTTAAATGTATTATTTGTTCTCTTTTGCTTTTTGCTATTGAGTTGTATGAGTTCTTTATATATTTTGGATATTAACCCCTTATCAGAAATGTGATTTGCAAATATATTTTCTCTTATTCCACAGGTTGCCTTTTCATTTTGGTGATGGGTTCCTTTGCTTTGTAGACGATTTTTATTTTATTATATTTTTAATCCTCACCCAAGGATATATTCATTGGTTTTAGAGAGAGAGAAAAAGAGAGGGAGAAACATCAATGAGAGAAAAACACCAATCAGGTGTCTCCTGTAGGCACTCCACCCGGGGACCGAACCGCAACCTAGCTGTGTGCCCTGACCTGGAAATTGAACCCATGACCTTTTGGTGTACAAGACATCACTTGTTAGTTTGATGAAACCCCACTTGTTTATTTTTGCTTTTGTTGCCAGAAGGTAGTTCGTCAGATATGGTGATTTTATTTGCAGGTCTTGATACTTCTGGAAACCTCTTAAAGACTGGCACAAGGCAGACTTCTCTGAGTTGTGAGTCCACTGTGGTGCTGTGTCCAGATGGTTCTGGCTATTACCACAGTTTTGAAAGCACAACCAGCTGTCGGCTACATCACAGTCTGAGAAACCATCTAAGGATGGCAGCCAGGCCCTGGGTGAGAAGAGCTTCCTCCCTCAGTGTGCCAGCTTTGCCTCACATCGCTTCCACCCTGTATAATGAAGCAAAAGTCCTCCCAGCCTTCTCTCGGGCTGCCAGGCTTGTCACCACCTTTCCCAGAGGTCAGGATGCCACTGGGCCAGCCCCAGGAGGCAGCCGGGGCAGCTGAGTGCTCACTCCTCCCCACCTCCTCCACCACCAGCTGCAGGCTCCTCCCAAGGGCTTCAGGGTACAGGACTGTGGACTTTATTTCACAGTAAGTTACTGAACCAAAATTACAACTAACAAACTTCAATTGAAACAAAATAAAACATGCTTTTTATACTAGGAATATTCCAGACACTGACCTAAAGGCCTCTACCAACATTATTAAGACATTCACTGAACTGCTACTAGAATTGTATTTGTTTTCACATAATAAACTAGTAACTTGCTTTCAAATACTGGCCTCAAATACTTGGTATTCCAATCCTTATAAAATTCCATGAATATATTTGAAAGTAACTATGAAGTTGGTTTTCATTTATTAGTCCACTCTTTTTGAAGCTCTTCAGCAAGACGGGGGTTAATTTGTGAAGTAAAAGTTCTTTTTGGCAACCTGATGCATTGCTAAGCTTTCTTTTTCTACTTCAGTACTCAGATACGCACTGCTCAAGTGCTCCCTCAGGTCACTGGAACTGGAGTCTCTGGAATAGTTATCTGAAATGTAAGCACCATGAAACCCTAAAGGTGTCACATTCAAACAGACTCTATACAGCATCCAAAAGGCTCAGTGGCCACTGTGACCTCTGAAGAGACGGCAAAGTCAAGGAGAGAGCTGGGAAGACAGAGACTGGTGCTCAGGGGCATCTGCTAGTTCCGAGGCATCTGCCAGTGGGACACATTTCCTCCCCACACCTTGCTGTTCTGGACCTTGGATCTCTGCCCTCCCTGGCTTTCTTGGAAGTGACTGTTTCCAGAGATGTGGATCACTAGCAGCGTCAGCAATATTTTGCTGTGTTGGTTATCCCACAAGGGGATAGATCCTGTGTTTAAAAAAAGAAAAAAGAAAGTGCTCTCACAGGGCTGCAGGTGACAATGGGACAGCTCAGACACCCCCTTTTAGACTAACAGACACATTCCTGGTTCAGAGGTGTTCACGGCTGCAGAGGACTTGATGGGTTATCATAACATAAACACAGAATCCAAATTAAACATCCAGGAGGAAGCAACACACATAAGTTATAACCTCTTCACGTCCCAAACAACAACACCCTGGTGCACACACACACACAAAACCCTCACTTATAATATCCTTTTCTTTCAAAGATATTTGTTAAAATTAATCCCAAAACAAGGTGTGTCTCTTTCAGGTTTAAATAAAAGGGCAAAAGGAAAAAACCAGAATGCAAGTGAGTTACTTCTGGTTCAAACAACTATGCCATGAGAGATGATGAGCTGACTGCATTTGCACACAACTCCGAAACAGTCTTTGTCCTTCTGACGTCAGGTATCCCTGAGAATGGCTCAACTCAGATCCCATCGGCACTTCAGACTCACAGAGGGGCTTAAAAAGAGGAGAAATGACCCTTCTGCAGAAGGACACAATCTAAGTAGACTCTTGGAATCACTCTAAAAATGAATGCCCACCAACAACCAGACTGCATGCCGAGGTAACAGCTGAGAGGCGGGAAAGTGCAGGGCTGAACGGGGAAGGCCGGGCAGGAGGGGCGCTGAGCATCTCGCTTATCTGACTCGGCTCCAATCCTCCTTTTCACAACCTGAGGCTCTACAATGTCAGAGACGTCAGCTTTCCTTCTTCATCTCAACTGCACAGTGCACTAGACGCTGGAAAAGACTGTCCTGCAACAAAGGTGGATTATTCCATTTTTGTTCCTAAAGAACACCAAGAAACAGCACATATTTTGAGCCATGCAAGACAGTGAGTTCATCACACAGTGATCTTGGCATCCAGCTCCCTGAAAGGAAGTGCTCTCAGTGATCCCACAAGTGCCCACCAACTCCTCTAAGATCCTGAAACAAAGAACATCCTAGAACATTCAGTCTTTTTCTCTTCTGAATCTTGAAGTCATTTCTGCTTCTCAGGCCCTGTCTCCTGGTAAAGAAACACCTCTGAAGGCACCCTCTCCTGGCACATGTGCTCTGATGTGTGCGGCTGTGCACAGTGAGTCAAGGGTCTCCCCTCATAGAGCCAAGGGTCAGAGTACCAACCATGTGTCCGTGCCAGTGGGGCACACACCTTCCAGATCTCCACCATTCCCTTTCATTCCAGCCAGTGAGGCTGCTCCGCCAGGGTGAGGAAACTGAACAATGTTCCCAACTGTTCACATGCCCACTCTTCCTCCCACCTGCCATCTCTGTCATCCTGGCTCGAGGCTTGAGGGAATCCTAGGTGTTTGGTTGTACCTAACACATCAATCTGGGCTGTGGAAAAATGGCATCCACACCAAGACAAGGGACATCCCTCTGGAAAACAGGCACCAAAAGAACAGAAACCATCTCTTCCCTCCACACGCTGTATTCTCGGGGCAGGGGCTGTGGTCTGTCACAGAGGAAGGTCTGGTGAACACTTCTCAGTTGGCTGAATGCTATCCTTCACCCTGGGGCTCCCCTGCAGCTGGACTAGGGTAAAACAAATGGCCCCTGTTATAATGGAGACACTACATAAGCCCCTTTTTAAGAGCATAATAGATCACCACCTCTAAGCATGTAGAAAAGGCCCTGCCTAGAGACAGAGACACAGTGGCCAGCCTCAGTAGCAGCTTCCAAATCCTGGCATCCTGTGGAATGGTTACATCAATTAGGAAGCAGTCAGCATTCAACAAACAAAACTCTATAGTTCAACCAAGTGCATGTCCCTTCCTCTGAATCAGATCTACCTTCTGTCTGCCATGTCGGTTTGAATTAGGACTTAAGACAACAGACAGGGTTTGTCAGAATAAAGCTAAAGATTAGACCATCCTGTTATAAACTGTGGATTAATTTACAAGCAAACGAAAAACCGTAGGGAAAACTGGTAGTCAATGAGCCCTGCAAAGGACAACTGCATGCTTCATATGTACTTAATAATGAAGTGTTTCTGGAGATGTGGGCAACAGTAAATACAATTCTTTCAGAACAAATTGGCCATTTGTCTGCAGGATGACTGGGGCAACACGGGTTAGAAGAGAGAGTAACCCTATCTCTCGTTGTTTTCCACAGGTGAAAGGCCACTCTGGTGACCAAGCCCG
The DNA here is from genome assembly GCA_004024845.1 of Tonatia bakeri. Taxonomy (NCBI): domain Eukaryota; kingdom Metazoa; phylum Chordata; class Mammalia; order Chiroptera; family Phyllostomidae; genus Tonatia; species Tonatia bakeri. The sequence continues at coordinate 30,952 of PVIA01006702.1, forward strand.
TCCTGCCCTGGGGCCCAGTCAACCTTCCCCTTTAACCTTCTTTTCCTGGAAACAAAGCAGGAGGAAAAAAATCTCAGATGTTCTCCTTTATGCTCCCACCGATAAAATTAAAATGCCCCTTTTAGGTATTTAACTGTCCTCATCCCCGAGGGGCTGACATCTTCCAATCACTCAGAACTGCTCCCAGTTTTGTTCAGCACCCACCTTGTCAGCACCTAATTCTGCAAATTCTGAACTCTTTGTTCACAACGAGATTATCCTTTAGTTTTCTCCAAACAATTATGTATCCTTTGGCTGAAGCCATTAATCCTGGTGTTAGATTTACGTTGACAAATTCAAAGATGTTAAGCATGAGTCCTAATCACCGAGCCCTTGACACTGTGGAGTCCAAGATCCCAGGACTAATTTTGGATCATTGGAAATCGGCCACCTCAGGATACATTTGCACTCGTTAAAAATAGCTCAGCTGCCCCTCCGAACATTTCAAGTCACTGTGGCAGCAACAGAACAGCGCTCCTAGCCTCAAACCTGGCTTGTTCGTGCGAAATGCAGTCAAGGAGCAGAATTTCATGACATGGGATTTTTGAGACTGTTCGAAGGTTTTTCTAAATGGACTTTTCACTTCAGATCTAATAGTAAATGATTTTTAGAAGATTGTTAATACATACTTGAATGTCTTTTCTTTAAGTACGAGCAAGCCACGTGGTATACTGTAGATTAATAGAAAACAATATTATTTCAGAAGATCCCTGGGCCTCCACTCCACTTAAATGTGGAGCATATAATTAAATAAATCCAATTAATCATTTGGAAGCTAATACAGGAAAAGGAAATGGCTGACAACCTCCCCATTGCTCAAAAAAGCAAAACCTTTCAAACGTGTATTTTACGAGTTTTATATGTACCTCTAATTATTTCTTTATATGAATTCATTTAGCTGTCTACTAAGAAGGCTAATGCCAAACTCTTTTATAGAAATGTACCTACAAAACCTTTCCTTCCCACATTTGGAAAGACACAAGACGTGGATTTTGCTAGCAGTGACAGCCCTCTTCACAGGGTCTTTTTAAATATCTGACACAAAATGTGATACATTTGGGTCACACTGCCATTATTAGGCAAAATGGCTAGCTGTCAAAGTCAACATTTATCTCAACTGGCAGGTTTAAAAAACCTGGTAACTTTTTCCTGGAGGCAAATCAAGATCACCATGAGCAACCCCATATACTCTCCACGAAGCAGCCTTCCCCAATGTGCATCTGATTCATTTCCATAGGTTTGCCCCTGCAGGCCTCCTGAGCCTGGTGGCCAGCCCTGTGTTCACTCAGAAGTGCAATTAAAGAGAAACCCGCCAAGGCCACGGGGCCTGCAGGCCTCCCACGTCAGTCCCCAACCTGACCCACTCACTAGTGGCATCCTTGGTCCAGACCTCTTAAGAACGACTGCCAAGCCTCCAATCACAACCCTTCTTCCCATTCAACAAACTCAAGGCAAGAAATCTGGGCCCCAAAACCAATTCTTCAAGGAACAAATGAAAAGCCCACTGAAAGGCCTTTAGTAGCAAATCCAAAACTGCATCAAAGTTCACACGCTACCACCATTAATTAAACAGACTTGATTGCAGGTTGTTGGAGGTGAACTCGTAGCCATGTTTTATGGGCCACAACAGCACCCGCCATGAGGGGCAGGCAGGCCAGAGTGCCTGTCCACGGGACTGCGTTTCACGCCAAATTGTGTCACCACACTTGGAGACAACGCTCGCCTGCAGGTCACAGGCTCGCTGTGGGGAGGGTCGGAAGGAACCGTGACTGCTTTTACAAGTGATGCCCGCTGTCTCGGGCACAGTAGGAGGATGAAGAAACCAGAATGGCCTTCTTTAAAAGGAAAAACAAAACAAAAAAACTAAATGGAACCAGGATTCTCCGGAGCTCAGAGGGGTCTCCATTATTTAGAGTGATCCTTCCCTTTCTGTGCACTTCCTTCACGGGTACCAGGATTGGATGGCATGTGGGCACACTCTGGAGAATTATGAATCAAGACCCTTACCTTATGGAGTTTCTCCTCTACTCACTGGCTAAATCGCGATGATTTTCCTCCTCCAAAGGAAAGAGCAAAGTAATTGGCCACTAGAAGAAAAAGATTTTCTAAAAGACTGTGAAGGAATTCTCAGGGTCGCAAAGACCAAATGAAGAATGGCTAACAGTTGTTCTCCTTCCTGAACTCACTCCAAAGCCTACACAGCTCCCCTCTACCAACCAAAACAAAGAAACTAATACACTTCTAACTGTGTTTGAACCTGCAATGTGGAGGTTTTCTGTTATAATTTCCATTATATGACTTTTTTAGAGTCCCTTTTGAATACTATCTAGACAGTGGGAAATGCCCTTCTTCCCGTTCTGAAGCTAAGGTGCGTTACTCTCTGTATTCTCTTCTCCATGTTGGTCAAGTCAATCTTCCCTGTAGACATGATCCAAGTTCAAATCATAAATTTCCTTGAGTTCACCTCAATAAACAAGTCATTCATCAACATATAAGATACTCTTTCTAAAAATGTCTTCAAGGTATTTTAATGGACAGGTATCTGAGCACTATGAAAGTTGTCCATAAGTTCCCCTCTCTTGTTCTAACTGTGGTTTAGAGCCTTAGCAACTCAACATTTACATTTACTCCATGAAGTGCTAGAAACGTGACCTCGTGACACAGATTCTTGGATCAGGGTGAGTGAGGTGTGGGATGTCTTCTGGAAGGTCCTTCTCTGACATCATCTCTGGCACATGTCCCCTAAGATCCCCACTGTGAACCTTCAAAGACTTTCTTCTGTACTATGATAAGCCTCAATGAGATGGAAACTCAGCAGGTGGGCCTGGAGAAAAATGTTCAAAGCTAAGTAATATTTGCAGGCTGAGCTTTCGAGTGAATGAATCTTTGCAATTCTTACTTGCCAGCTTGCAGTTTCATGAATGATTTCTTTTCACAAGCTGGTAATAGGACCTAAGAATTCCATCACTGTTGGCAGATGGAGAGTAAATCTGGTTCCAGGTCTGATTCTGGAGTCTGCTTTGAAAGCCTTGACAGCCAGCATGTGCTGCATGGACTGGCGGAACCCCACCCCCAACCCCACCCCCCGACCACTACATAATGTACATTTGAGGTGGCATTTTTGGTAGAGAAAGTTGTAGGGAAAAAAAACATTATTTTGAGATGTGCATTGTAAAAAAAAAAGCAACAGGGGTGGATAAGTACACTGAGAACTATTTCCATCTGAAGCACCGGGGTTCAGGTATCCCCACCTGCCCAGCACCACCTTTGTGGTGCAACCAAGCACCAAGGAAGTGGGAGTGATGCAAAGTTGGGGAGAAGAGAGGCCCTTGAGAGCCACAGCCCCAACGCTTCAGATCTTTTCCATCATGAGGCAAGACTGAGAAATGAAGGGGTCCCACTGCTTTGTGACAAGTGGCTCTCTCCTCATAAGCACATGCATGCTTGAGAGCACCACTGAATGTGAAGCAAATGTTGGGATGTAACTAAATAGCCATCACATTCCTGTCATACTCAGAACTGACCTAGATGAGGTCTGATTTATATGGGCCAACATAAGCAGCCCAGCAACAAGTATGGGGCACAAGAACATGTCTGCGGTGGTCCCTGTCATATGAGTAACAGCTATGAGTCCCCACAGTAAAGACCCAGGTACTGGAGACTCCAGACAGTGTCAGACATAGATGCAAAAGCAGGCAAACTCCCTTTTACATGGGGAGGGCACTGAATCAGAAAAGGGAAAGGAAAGGGAATAAGATGGGTCTTGTTAGAAATACAGAGTCAATTAGAAGTTATTTTGAGCTCAGCCTGACTTGAAACTAGGTAGCGAAGGAGGAACACAATAATTAAAAGGCTGCTGGATTAGCAGAGAAACTGGCCAGAGGAGGATAACGATAAGGAGGGAGAAATGAAGAATCCTCAGATATGAGGGAAAGTCATCAAAGGATATTTGAGGAGCCACCTCATCAGAAAGGACAGGAAATCTCCTTTCCACATCAGACATCTGGTCACTTTCCTTTGAGCAAGAGTTCAATATCTGGGCACCGGACTCTTACTCTAAAACATGATCTCTTTTAAAAGATTTTATTTACTTATTTTTAGGAAAAGGGAGGAAGAAAGAGAGGGAGAGAAACATCAATCAGTTGCCTCTCGTATACCCCCAACCATGGATCTGGCCCACAACCCAGGCATGTGCCCTGATGGGTTATCAAACTGGTGACCTTTGGTTCACAGGCCAGTGTTCAATCCACTGAGCCACACCAGCCAGGGCAATGACCTTTCTTCTATATGTACAGCCCAGAAGTATTAAATTTAAATGAATGAAGTGTCTAACCGTAACTCCCAACTCAAATTTCAAAGGAGTCTTCCTTCACTGACATATTGTCAAAGATACTCCAATTTTTAATTTCAGAGCAGCAACAAGAGGTGAGGAGGGGCCAGCAGGTAGGACCGGACTGCACACATCAGCCCTCCAGACCATGCAATCAACATTCTGGCTCTTCCTCATGTTAGAATCCTGCACATTTTGGCCCTGACTGGTGTAGCTCAGTAGATTGAGTGCTGGTCTGAGAACCAGAGGGTCACTGGTTCAATTCCCAGTCAGGGCACATGATTGGGTTGTGAGCCAGGCCCCCAGTAGCAGGGGGCATGAGAGGAACATGTTGAGGTTTCTCTCCCTTTCTTTCTCCCTCCCTTCCCTCCTCTCTAAAAATAAATAAAATCTTTTAAAAAAAAGAACCCTATACATTTTAGAGTGTCCAAAAGCAGTATTTAATGTTAACGTTTGGATGCCTTCCAGAAAAGGAATGGTTAGAAAAAAGTAAAAATAATCTGAAGTAATAGTCTAATACATTTTCGCCACTGAGGACAATGTCTTCAATAATTCTGTATATAATACTATGTGTTACTTTAATTATGATCAACTCCAGCTATCAGATCCAATACAAATCAACAATTTTCTAAAAGAGGTCTTAAAACCAGAGAAAATTGTACCTTGTTCTTACTCCTTGTATTTTGAAACTAAATATACAGCCTGGAAACATGGAAATTTCTCTAATCGTATAACCAGTCAGTCTGTCTAGTAGAATGCCTAACTAGTTCTCATTGAAATCTCATCAAAAATTAAAGAAAACAAAACAAAACTACATATACACATATACACACACAAATAATACCAACCTAAACATTCATTGACCAATTAAACTGTCAAAAGTGTTATAAAAAATAAAAGTGTCAGTCACTCCTTTACCATCTAATATGCAGAAGGAAATATTAATGCAATCTCATAGATAATGCCTAATCACTCACCAAGGATGAGTAATAATTTAGGACAGGTAATAGAAAAACACAGTCATTGTACAAACTTTACTCTTAACCTGTGTCTAAGTTAGGCAGCAAGTTTGGGAGGAGGCAAATTCAGAACAAGCTAGTTAAAAATTACATCTTTAAGTGCTCAAAAAAACTGTTACACAAGGACTGAAACTCTCAGTCTCAATTTTTGCATGCAACTACTGAATTCTGCATACAAGCACTGAAGAACTTAAGACATCGTTGAAAATGCTTGCTGGAAACACCACGGGGCTGGATCACAAACACTTTATTACTAAGGGGGAGATGCATAAGCGCTATGAAGGCTGGCAGGTCTCAGCCAGCTCCTGGAGGCCAAGGCGGGTGGGGTATCTGGAGCTCGGGGTTTCTGTGCCAAAGCAAACACTCCCAGGGAAAGTCACCATGTGGAAACCAACTGGTGTGGGAAGAGCATGGTGCCGGAAGAGAGCTGAGGAACCCCCGAGGCAGGAGGCAGAGAGGGTTTGAACACACTGAACAGATGGAGGTAGCAATAAACAAACAAGAGGGGAGAACTAAAGACAGTCACTTCTACCCAGAGACAGCAGTCAAAGAGCAAGGCAATTACAGGCAATTCATAAGGATCTCTACCCACAACCTCATTTCATCTTGTGCTTTAACTGCAAAACATGCCAAAGCAGAGCAGAAAAAGCTAGAGGCGATTCTATGACTCTTCTAGTAAGGCAGAAAATGAGCACACTCCCCTTGAACTACTCAGGCTCTGGGCATTTAAATATCCGCATTCTGCCTCTGGTTCTGGCTGTTTAAGGTTACCCACATCACCCGCTGAGACCAACGGTCTGCTAAGACAGTGTACAAGGGCACAGAGGCAGAATGTCCCAGAGGGACAGGGAGACATCCCCTCCCACAGGAGAGCAGCATCATTTGGTGAGGAAAGCAACACTCCGCAGCCCTAATGAAACCAGGAGATTGTTTTCAAATATGTCCCCCTGAACTCTGCAACAACAAAAGTGGCAGGTAAAAGTGGCAGAAGAGAAGTATACTCTAAGAGATGACAGGGAATTAGGGTGAACCAAATTCTGAGCGGCTAGGTTGGCTGATGAGTTTAATGCATTGATTAAATTCAGTAATGTGGTCTCATCTGGAAACAACCTGCATTTGCTTGTTTTCCTGACAGAGATCCAGCTCTGACACAATTCCTCAGCATCAAAGAAAGGCTGTCATCTGGGCATCCAGTGGCCTCAGCACCACGCTCTGCGACAATCATGGAAACACAGACTACAGTTCCCAGAAATGGCAGCAGACTTTGGCTAGGCTATTGGTGGTTCGATGCACTCTACCTTTTGAGGTTACGCCTCAGATTAATTTTTTAACAACTTTATTGAGGTGTAAGTTACAACCCATAAAATTTGCTCATTATAAGTGCACAAATCAATGACTTTTTAAGTGTAGAGTTGCGTGATCACCTCCAGAACCCAGTGTTAGAACATTTCCATCATCCGCAAAAGGTCGGCCCACCCATTTGCAGTGCCCAGTTCCCACCCCGAGCCCCAAGCTACCAAGAATCTACTGTCTGTCTTTATGGGTTTACTTTTCTAGACACTCTATATAAATGAAACCACAGGATATACGGTCTTTTGTGACTGGCTTTCTCACATGATGTCTTAAAGTTCACACATATCGCAGCATAGATCAAGAGTTCATTTTATTGCTGAATAGTAGTCCATTGTATGGCTGTACCACATTGTGTTTATCCACTCATCTGTTTCAGCTTATTAAACCTATAAATCCCACTAAGTGGCAAGGCTTATTGGCCTAATCTCAGGAATAAATTAAGAGAGCCCGCCGTATTTCAAAAATCCTCCAGTATTTCTAAAATCTCTGTAACATGTAAAAATATGTAATAAGGATACAATATGTTCCCTGGAATTTTTGTGCATGGGGGCCAAGGACTGGAGGGATGCTGTTCTAACTAAGACAATGCCCCTGAACTCCAATTCTTTTATGACTAAATATACACAAACTGTTCTAACACACATAAAGTGTTTTTATGCTAATTTCTAAGTCAAGCAAGGTCATCAATTCATTTAACAAGCATTTACTTACTGTGCAAATAGCCCTGAATGAGGATATTTGAAGTATGTATAGTTCTTGGCTTACAAAGACATTTGTATTTTGAGAGTAGGCTAATACATCAGTTTGGGGGCTTTGGAAACATCTTGCTCCATTTAAAAAATATAATCAGTGTTTAGCTTCCACGGCCACAGTCCTTTATCTAGGATACTGCAGTGCAGGCTGTGCTGCTTATGCACTGTACAGCAGCACTTATCGATCCACTGGCTCATCACACAGGGACTGAGGGCAGCATGTGCGCAAGGCCCTGTCGAGCACCAGAGACACGAATGACAATCTCGTCTGTCTCCTAAGCTCAATTCTCTATTGGTGAAAGCCCTCAAGAAATAAGTAGTGCAAAATGCTATGGAGAAAAAAAGAGGCTGGAGGAAGAGAGGAGAGGGGCAATGCCTTTTCAGACAGTGTGATTTGGGGCACCCTCAGAGCAGTGAAATCTGGAAGCAGTGAGCTATCAAGGACAGTAAAGTGCCTCCCGAGCAGAAGGAAAAGAACACACGAAGGCTGGGAAGGAGACCAGAGGGGCTGGAGTCAGGAGGGAGGAACGGCAGCCAGGCCAAGTCAGGTCAGGGAACCATGGTCCCAGAGGACTCTTCTGTCCCAGCCTCAGGTGCACAGTGCCATCCCCTCCTCATTGAACCAATCTAGCCCCCATTGCAGGTCCCTGGCCTAAGGATCACCCTAAACACACACTCACAGTAGTCCTCCTAGTTCAATTCTATCATGGCATCCAAATTCAGAGACCTCTCTCCCGCTGTTCCTCCACCCGCTTTCCACATGGTGATTTAGTTCCAATAATGTGTTCTGTGTCATCATCCCCAAGGACCAACCCTGGTAACCAAACATCCCAGCCAGTCTTGTAGAAAAGTCCTGCCAGGCTTTGCATCTCTGCGCCCCCTTTATCTTCTCAGGCCCTGTTTCTGTGAGTCCCCACAGACCCCATGCACGCGTGGATTCTGACCCACCACTGACACCCAGCCATCTCCAAGTCCACCCACATGTCCCACCCACAAACTCTAGGCAGGGCCCTCATAGGACCTCTGACTGACACCCCTGAGTCACACAGGGACAGTTATGCCACTGTCAACTGCTGCTGCCCACACCACCCCTCTCCAGCTTCCCAACTCTAGCCAAGAACTGGTTCACCACTGCTGACCCGTCTCCAGCGCACTGGGCAGACCTGTCACCTGGGGACCACTCCGTGGCCTGTGAGTGCTTCATTCAAGAAGGAGGCCTCTCCGGGCTCTATTAACTGTGGGCTTCTAGTATTTATTCTATACAGCTTTCTAGCACTAATTTTCTTAAAGACAAATCCACAGTTAGAAAACAGAGGCATTTACAAGACAGACGTCACAGAAGCAAATCCTTCTTTATTCATACTTGGACGTCAAGTGGCATGAGCAATGGCTTCATTGCAATTTCTGCTGGACGAAGGAAGTTTAACGTCCACAGCGATTCTTTGTGCTTTATGCCACCAATCACAAACAATGTTCTCAGCTTTACAATCAGTACAGTTTTATGGCAGATCTAAATCTCAGTCCTGTATAAAGAAATCGCAGAAGCCAGTTGTGATTCTAAAATCTGTTTGGTTGCAGGATGGCCGCCCATACGTGTCCCTAGCCTCCAATGTGTCCACTCCCCACAGCATGCTGGAGAGAGGTCTGGGAAGCCCCCTCCAAAATGTGTCTCAACTCCAGGGGGGTATTTTTGTTTGTTTGTTTGTTTGTTTTACAACAAGGGTAGTTCTTCGCGTGGAATTTTATCTGCACTCAGTTTATGAGAAATGCATCTCTTTTGGGAAGTTGGAGCCAAGCACTAGCCATCTTTGATGTTCCAGACAACTCACAGGAAACTGCTCAGCAGAAATGTTCTTCTGACTTCTCCTGGGCACTGCTTTTCTCTGCACAGGCGCCTCATGTACCGTTGCCAACTGTTACGTGGATTTGAAGTGATTGAAAAGAGGCTCTATTTCCTGTGAACAATTTGTCCTTGCTCAATCCTGATTGTCACTTGCCTAGAACTTACTTAATTTCACATCTCAGCAAGTACAGTATTTCCCCAGCACAGTGATAGGATCACTCTCCTGGTTACTGATCATACATATCTGTAATTGAATTACCTGTAACAGTAATGTGATCTACTCTCAAATGTACATAAAAATGCAGCATAAAACAAAATTGTTCCAGTGTATACCTCCTCATCATTCTGCATGAATTTCTAGGCTAGCCAATTCCACAGAGACACAATGACAGATAATGAATGAAAGATGAGAAGATAAAAGATTAGTGGGTTCATGGCCTTCCAGAAATAAAAGAAATTCACTGGCTTAAAAAAAAAAGTATCCATTTGAAAGACAGTGTTTTTTGATATTATTCAGGAAACCAATTTTAGTACATGTGGTGAAAAAGAATGAAGAATGAAATGATTTTTATTTTTCAAATGCAACAGTACTTTGCTGGTATATTTTAAAACTTAGAAAAGGGAAATACAGTGTGCTCATCTTTGCTCTCATCAAATAGTCATTAATCTTGGACAAAATGAAGGGATTTTAAAAAAAGACAATAGTAACTCTTTTGAGAAAATGTTCTGTTCTCTTGAGCCCACCGTTGGGTTAATCCTGCTTTAAATGTCATGCCCTGGGTGACATATAACTTCTCTTTGAAGTCACCTGGCTTCAACATGTTCTGTGACATTCAGGGCCAGGTTGCCCTAGCTCTAGAGCCTTCAGATGACGAAAAGTAATGCTGTCAGTACCAGTACGTTATAAAAGATCATGTATACACACTATCTTCTCTTGGATCACGTTTTCATTTGCTCTGTTCTGTTTGGCTTAAATTGTGAACCAAAACAAGTTTTGGGCAGGCTCACTGAAAGTGAAAAGTTTATCTATATATATTCTAACATGCTTTAACGTTTTTCTCCTTTTCTTGCTGTTAGAAATTGATTTTATATATCAGATGACCAAGACCTGACAAATATATTAAAGAAATAAGTGAAATATTTATCAAGCATACCAAAAGCTTCTTCTTCAACCTACTTGCCAATGAGCTATTCCTCACCTGTTGAATTTATCTTTAGGACGCAACCAACTTGTGCAGGAATAAGAGACAGCAGATTTCTCCCTATTTGTGGCAATTCATTTCTGCAAGGCAGCAGGCAGATTGATAAAGACCAGTAATTTTCAACAAAACTTCTTCATCTCAATATTAAAAGGTTGCTGGGAACATATGTGAAAATGTTTGTATCATCAACAAAAGTACATAAAGATAACATAAACAACTTAAAACATATATACATAGTCATCTTAGGGTTCAAGAAAAAGGTTCACTTTCTCTGTCTAAATGTACACAAAGATGCAGGTAGGTAGAAATATACAAGGTCTCACTTACACACTTTGCATGCAGGTATAGCTCAATTTGTTACACATTGTAATTTACATTTGAGAATTACTTAACACTAAACATAAAAATGTGTCCCTTGGTTTATAATTGCACCCTAAGCACTTGTCTAAGTAACTAGAGCAACAATGTCAGAAGCATTTTTAACACAAATTTGGTATAATTATAGAATCAAGAATTACAGAGAAGTTACCACAGGATGTGGGACCACTTTTCTCCTACACTGTACACATGGTCCTACAGAATTGGATTCCTTGACTGGGATATATTATAAACTGATTGATTTGTTCTATCCTGCAAACCATATGATTTGTAATCCAAACCTCTTCTTAAGGATTAGTTTCCAATCTTAGTTAACTCTAGAGTTCATGATTACTTGTTTATGGGATGGAATGCCTTTATATCTTTGGCTGGACATTTACGTGTATCAGAAGCAAAGCCTTAATTTCAATGATTTACAACCCCCCAAAAATTGGCATCATTAAAAATAATCACCAAGTTAATGAAAAACTGTTCAATGGTTCAGTTCAGCAGCTCTCTCTAATATCAAGAACATCTGACACAGTCTCAAGGAGCTGGCATCTGTTATTTTGAGCAGTTAGCATACAACAGAGAGGAAAGTTTTTTGATTTGAACATTTGTCCCTGATCAAGAGCCTAAAGTGACTGTGAAGCAAGATTTTCTTACTGCAAAGCCCTGGATGGGACTTCAGAAAGACCATGAACTCTCTAAAACTTAAGGCAAAATCTACATAAATATGCATATATTCATTAGGGTTTCATAGCCACCACACTACATGTTCCTATGTTTCATTCTATCCAGAAATGACAAACAAATAATGTCAAAGGAAAAGGGCAGTGAAGAACAGTCTTATTATTAGCAAATTCTGAACATCTCCAAAAACGTCTTTTGGACAGACAAGCTTGACCACCCAGGAGACCAAAGCCTTTGCTCTCGGCAGGGATCTCGCAGCTGTTTGCCATTAAAACCATCAAATAAGTTAGTACAATTCATAAAAGGCATAAAATGATCAGCATCATCCATCCTCGCCCTGTTAAGAAAAGTGCATACAGGCTAAACACATGCAAAAGCAGGTACTAGGTCATTACCCCATGGTTCCATCCACGGGTGTGGTGCAACACCCAGGAGGAGCTGTTACTTTGTGGCAAAGTTTTTAGGAGAGAAACTCAAGCAAAATGAAATCTATGTTTCAAGTGAGTCAAACAGTTACATTATGGACTGCTTTTCATTAAAAACAAACATGGATAAAAATCTTTGGCAGTAAAAAATAAAATCCATGTTTCCTCTGGGGTAAACAAAATCAGCAACCAGAAAAGTTATTTAAGTGACATACAACTTATGCTATTATCTGCTTGAACTGAAATTACGAACTGGTCATTCAAAATATGGGTAATGCATGATAAACATTACCCTTTGTTCAATAATGAAACTGATATTAGTTAGCAATTAATTTAGCAATGCTAATTAGGCATTAAAAAATCTTACCTAGTAAAGTCTGTTTTTGTCTTTCTATGCCTCCTTAGGAAAGGCTAACTATAATAACATATCTGCTGTTCCCAAACTTGGCCATGATGACAGAGCTCTTCTGGAGACGCTAAGGGTGATATACAATTGTTTTCCTTAAAAACAAGCTGCAACAATCATTTGTAACTCCTGGCATTTTAACTAACGATCTCCTGAGAAGCAGAACTTTATGTCAGTATTAAACATAAATCACATTACCTTCACTCAATTTCGATTTTTTTTCTGAGTAGGCACAATCGTCACAGGGAGGAAGACAGATGCACAGTCAGGAAGAGTTTGCAATAGTATGTGTTTGTCTCTGGAAGGAATCTTTCTATTTAAAGGACTTGTGTTTGGCAACCACCTTTCCTGTCCTTTCTTCTAGCAACGCTGACAGCTCCCTCTGGTCCAAAGATCAGCTGCCGCCACCCTCCAACCCTATGAAATTATTGCAAGATCTGCCTGGTCCTGCTGTTTGCTGACTGGGACCTCCACCCACTCACCCAGGACCTAATCGCTGCTCTCAGCATCCTCTCTCGCTCCTCCAGCGCTCGCTCTCAGCGCCCCCTTCCGGGGATCCCCGGGACGCCACAGGCGCAGGAAAGTTAAATCCCAACTCTGAGCAGCCGCATCCAGGTACAAAGCAAGGAAAGGGCAAGGAGGTGAACGCGCTTCCCGCCAAAGCCCGGGGAATCAGGATCTGACTCTGTTAGGACCCGCAAGCGGCGCCACGGGAAGCGATACCACGAATATCACTCCTCCCCGGTGTTTTCCCCGGACATCTTGAGAGGACCAGTTCCCTCCAGCACCCACATCAGACTCTGTCCCTGAAACCCTGAGGCAGAGGATGCAAAATCCGCGGAAGGCGCAAAGATGCCCGCAAAAAGGGACCCGCCTGCAGAACACCGGACAGGCGGTTCCCCGGGCCTCTGCATCCTGGCAGCGGCATTCTGAGTGGTCCCCGGCCTCAATCTTCCCTGTTAACCAAAGCGCTTGGAGGAGTTGAGCCCAAGTCCCACTTCCTCCCAGTTTCTCACACGCGCCACAAAACCGCTATAACTGGAACAGAAAAAGCTGAGCCAGCCGGGCTGCTATGCAAGGCTATGGGACCACAAATAGCCGGACATCGGGACCCCTGCCCTTCGCTCCCGTCGATGCATGCCTGGGCGTGCGCGGGACACAGGCACAGACCTCCACTGCGAACCTTCCCGGGGTGTTGGGTAGGGGTCCCGTCTGGCCCACCGAGTAGTCGGTCGCCCGTGGGGTCGCTTCCGCTCCTTACCTCTGCACCCTCGAGCCTCGGCAAAGACGGGGACACAAACTTCCAGCTAGTGCACTAGCTCAACAGTGAGAACCTCCCCACTAAGGGTAGTCCTCCTAATTCTATACGCCCCACCACCCGCAGCTCCCCACTCAAGCCTGATGATAGACCTTGCCCAACATCCACAGGACCCACCCTCAGATCACTGCCGCCCCCGGGTCCCGGCCAGCAGTGCAGTACAGCGGGGGTTGCCGCCACGGCAACGCAGGGATGGGCGGGAGGGGTCTCTCACCAGGTGCGATGCGCGCTCCTCGTACCAGTCATCCAACACCTGGAACCCCGGAGAGATGAGTCCCCTCTTCAGTGCCCGGCGAGGGAAGTCGAGGCAGCAGCCGCCACCGCCCCCGCCACTTCCCCAGAGCCGCACCCGACTTGCTACACTCCGGGCTGGGGGCGCCACTTAAGCGGCAGATTCACCGTCCCCTAGAGCGCAGCTGGCCTGGGGGTGAAGCAGGTTCTTTCACAGTGGGGGCGACGGGCAACGAGGCAAAGTTGGGTGCCCAAACGAGCTCCGCAGGGAAGCCCCCGGGATGGGCCACAAGGACCGGGATGTCCCCGCAGAGAGGAGGTGAAGTCTGGGGGCCGCGGCCCGACAGGGGCCGCGACCGGTCGGGGGTCGCGGAGCCCACCCGCTGCGGGAGCGCAGCACAAGGGAGAGGGCGCAGCTACAGCAGCCGCCGCCGGCGCCTCCTTCCCTGCGAGTAGAGCTGTGCTGGGTGCAAGCAAGAAGCGCGGGGCTGGCTCGCCCCGCCCCCGCCCCGCCCCCACCCCGCCCCGGCTGCCGCGCCTCCTCCTCCCCCTCCCAGCTAGAGTGAAACCCGAGCGCTCCACCTCGGGCCTGACCTCCCAGGCACCACCCCCTACACCGCCCCCTCCCCAGATTGGACCCCTCTGAGCCTAGGGTACCTCTGCACCCAAAAACCCCACTACGGCCTCCCCGGTGGGAGTGGGCCCGAGCCTGGACTTTTGGGGGCTCCCTCCCCGTGGCCACTCGCGCGGACCTTTGGTGGCTCCCCGCCCAGGTCCCGCCGCTCGGACGTGGCTACTTTAGAGGGAGGGGGTGGGGAGTGCGGTATAAAGGGCCGGAGGCGGTGCGCGCGGAGATCTAGACGTGGCGCGTCCAGTCTGCCGGCCTCTGCTCCAGGTATGTGCGTGTCCCCCGGAGGATTGCGGCCGCGTGGTGGGGGTGGACAGAGATGGCCGGGTCCTCCCGGACTCCTGAGTTTGTGACTTTTTCTTTTTTGTAAGACATGCTCTTGCGGGGTCTGAGCTGGAAACTCCTTAGAGTCTCTGCGGGTTCTTGGAGGAGCGATTTGGTGGTGAGCCTCCAGCCTAGTTCGGGTCAATTTTTGCGAAGTTCAGAGACGGGAGCAAATCAGACAAACCGGAGAGGCAGGTCAGGGGGTTCACAAGTACTACGCTGAGCGTTAGAAGAGGAGCTCCTCCTCTTGAGGAGGTCAGCTCGTCTTATTCTGGGGCTATATCTTACTTGTTGCACTTTTGCAGAATCTCTCGGTTCTGTCGAACAAGTGTTCAGGTGAAAAGATTCATAATTGGAAATTGAAGTACTTTTCAAGACTCCTAGAATTTGATATTTTGTTGCAAAGCCTCTGCTTGGAACTCCAAAGAGCGGCACGTGACCCTTTCCCTCTGTCTAGGGGTGGGGACAGTATCTCTGGGCCCTTTTTTCTCCGTCTGGACTTCAGAGGGTGGTTTGGAAGTTACCCTTGCAAAAGGAAACGCAAGAAAGCCCCACCGCTTTCCTCTCTCAGCTGGTGACAAAGTGTGTCCCTATGGCACACGTTTACATATAGCTCTAGGCAGGGACAGGTTGTGGAGATACCGCATACTGGGAATGGGCCAGTGTCCCATAACTGCCGTTGAGGTCATCTGTGCAAGGAACCCACCACTGGCTGGAAAGTGCCCCACCCGATCACATCCAAGAGAAGAGCTACAGAAATACAAACTGACATGGGTTTGTGTTTCCTTTGGAGACATGCTTTTTTTAATAAAAGAATTAAAAGAAAGCAATTCTGAAGGAAGCCCAGACCAGATTCTTGAAGTCTCTTTCACACCTGTGATGAGTAGCCTGAGACCTCAAGGCCTCACTCGGATTTCCTTTAAGACCTCCGGAGGAAACGTCAGTAGCTGGGCTCCTCTTTAAGAAGCATTCTAACCTGGGTTGTAGTGGGGGCCTCAGGCTGGTGTCCGACAGCTGCCTGGCTCCTGGGATCTTGTGGAACAGCTTAACAGTTCTGTGCTTGGCATGAAGGGCACTAGCTCCATTCCTGACATTCCGGCTCTCTTGCCTACGTGGCACCCAGGCCTAGGAATGCCCTGGGAGGAGGAGACGGCCAAGGTCTGGCTTGGCTGCTCTGCCCTTGGGGGGTGGGGGGAACGGGAGAGAGGACATTACCTTACTCTTGACCTTGCAAACCTTGGGTGGATGGGTACCTTTGGAGTCTCCAGTGACCAAGGCAAAGGGAGACAGAAATTAGGATAAAAGTGTGTAGTTAATACTATCTTTGCCTTCAACATTACAGTTAAGGGCATGCACACTTGAAAAAAAAAAAACCTTGGCATATGTACAGAGAGCTAAGCAGTGAAAAGAACTTAGTTTTCTACACTGTAACCCAGGAGGGCTGATAAGATAACGTTTAACTCAATAAATTGTGTAACTGTGTGTGTATGTGGGGGAGTGAGGCCAATTTCACAGGCAGTTTGCAGGCTACACCCAAGCATTGTTAAAATATGTACATTTAGTGATAATGAATGACAAACAAATTAATAATGAGAACGGAGGAGAAACCTTCATTCAAATAATAATTCAGAGTGCATCCTGAAAATGAAATGGCCCTAAACTGAGGTTGTGATTTCGCCCTGTGACCTAGGGAAAAGTTCCGTAACTTTACTGAGCTAGCTTGAACGAACCTGTTGGCAGGCGTGTCCGTAGTAAGCACTGAGACAGAAGGAAGTAGTGCAAGTACGGGAAATACC
Source organism: Tonatia bakeri (assembly GCA_004024845.1). Lineage (NCBI taxonomy): Eukaryota > Metazoa > Chordata > Mammalia > Chiroptera > Phyllostomidae > Tonatia > Tonatia bakeri. The sequence goes on from PVIA01006702.1 coordinate 47,668, forward strand.
CAGGGCCCAGTACAGAAGTCTGTGCAATAAAACATTTTAAAGAATCCACAAGTGTTCCCTTGTTCCAAATGAAATTTCTGGGTTTGTTGGGATTTTTTTTTTTTTTACTTTTGCTCACTGAAGAACTTCCTACATTAAGCTTCTTCCATTGTAGAACTAGAGGTGATCATTTTAAAATGAAACTGTTTAGTTCTCTCGTACAAATGAAATTATAGCTTTCCCTAAACTGTTTCATGTCAGCCGTGCACACGATGTAAAAGAATGAGCAAACCACCCAAACACTTGGTGAAAATGATGAATTTTGGGGCGCTGATTCATGTGACCTGAAAAACGCCATCCATTTCCTGATTCACCTCAATTTCTGCAGCAATATGAGGGATGTCTTATATCTCTGAAATAACTAACTGGTTTTATCTTGATTTCTCTCCCTTGTGCTTGAATTTCAGCTACATTGACAAACTGCCATCTTAGAGGGGAGCACCGGGGAGGGGGCTCATGAGAAGGTCGCCTGATGAAGATACAGACGCTACTGTGGTCGGGAGTGACCTCCAAGGGGCACCTCTGTCTGTGACCTTTACAACGCATGTGCTTGTATTAGTATCACAAGAAACCTGGGTCCAGAAGTCGTGGCCTATGGACATTTACATGTTAACTAGATGTTCCTGCAGATGAGCCAAGAGGCACATGACACTCGTCATCCACAGGTGTTCCCATCTTACTCCTGTTTTCCTTCTTTTACATCTGTGGCATTTTAGAGTTGAAAAAACTTCTAGATCCTCTGATTAGCTCCATTAGTTTTTTTTTTTCCCTTAAAATGGCCAAACATTGATAAAAACAATATGCAGTTTTATGCCTCACTAAGATTGCCTAGTTCTAGTTTTTGTTCATCCACTATTTTAAATACTTAACAGACCCATGATATGGCTACAGATAAGGCTGTGATGCTCCCCAGAGACTAGACAGCAGAATCACCAAGTGGGGAGAATTCAGGGAGCCCATACTCAAGGCCCTTGAACTTCACCAGGGTGAAAATTCTATTACCCCTAGAAATGCTCACCCGCCCTTTAGCGGAGCAGCCTTCTCCCATGGCAGAGGTAAGCAGGCCAGTTTTACTCAAACACACCAGCCAGAAACTAAAACAGAATAGAACGACAATCGTTGTGGCACACCTGAGAGTGAGCATAGGTGGGCATGGGGCGAAGTGGAGCCCTGGCCCTTAAACAGAAGGACCAGGGCACCCACGAAGGCACCTGTGCATCAGCCCTCTGCCAGGCTGCGCACTGGCCACCGCACCACTCTCCCTCCTCTGTAGCTGAGGGCCACCCACACCCCCACAAGGCCTGCTTCCAGCTTCACGTCTGTCGGGAGCCTGTTTGTCCCTACCAGGTGTTCCATGGAGGCTGACACAGAGTGACCTGGCCTCACCCAACCCAGGAGAGCTTCCTACCTTTGAGCTCACCAGAACTCACCCCCCAGCTGAAAACCACCTCTAGAAGTATTGTGCCTTGTATTTATGGTTAAATTTCTAGATATATTTTTCTAGCAACCCAATTTCCTTAAAATAAAATTGTGTTCAAACCACCTCAAGTTGTGTTTCTTTGAGTATGGTGTGGGGAGAAGAACAATACTGGGTTTAAAGGATTTTTGGAATACCTGGGGGAAATGCAGATGCTTTGTGGCATGGAGATAAAGCATCCAGATGGCTTCCTGAGTGTTATGTTCTGACATGGAGCCTTGTATATATTTTCAGTGTCCATGAGCAAAAGATGGCTGTACTTTTAAAACAGATATGCTTGATACTCATTAACCAATGTCCCCTATAATCCTCTGTCTTTGAAAATAGAGATGTAGGGAAAATAAGTATGTTTGGAAATAAATTTTCAAAAATAAGCTTCATCCTACATAGGTTTAGAAATACAGATTACTCTGCCTCAGATTATTCCATCATTTAGCAGGAAGATTAACTCATGACAACCTTGAGGGAAATGAAAATATCTAAGTGAAATTGACCAGTGGGCCAAAAGTGTCTGCTGAAGCAAGTAAGTGGGAAGATGAGTTGTCAAGAGTCCTGTCACCCTTCTGTCACCTCACTTCAGACCTCCCTTCCATTCCCATCACTGTCACCTTAACTCAAAATGTGAATTTCCCTTACCCAGAACACCCGCACCTCTCCTGATGGCCCAGGTCTCCCTGCACCTCCTGTCTACAGCTCCGTACCACCTCGCTCACACCCGAACACCCCACCCCACTCGCTCTCAATAACACACAGCTGATTTTGAATTGCAATCTGCCTGGCTTGTAAAAAAAAGAAAAAAGCAACTTCCATGGAACTTAGTTGTGACCAATAAGATGTAAGGCAGTGGAATCCCAAGAAAGGCTTCATATAAGGGGGCAACAACTAACGGTGTGATCTTTCTTGCCCTTCCCTCCTGAAACCAAGGGTTCTCATGACTTTCATTAAATTTAGTCTTAAATCCCAGCTATAGAAATCAGATCTCTCTCTACTTATGTGCTACCCAGAGACCCAGCCTTTCCCCCCAGATAATCAGCAACCCTCTAGGCAGTAGAAGACCATGGCCTGGACCTAATGTTCACGTGGTCCAGACCTCTGGCAGGCTAAAGAGAGCACCTTGACCTAAGTTATGATTCAGTTCCTGAGCCTAAAGGTGAAATGACCCTTGGACAGAGGAACTTCAGAAAAGACCTCAAAGCTGCCCTCCAGACCTGAAGAAATGATTTACTACCCTCACCTCACCTCTGGTCAATCTGCTCCCAGCATGACCCCAGGCCCTTAACCCACAGTGTCCTGTGATTTTACCCTGTCGTATAATCTGTAACCACCATGCCATCTGGGTGTCAAATTTTTAGCGTTAACTCCCCCTGTTCAGACTGGCCAATTCAATGTTAAACTATTTTTCTTTCTATAATGCAAAGTCCTGCTCATGCATTTCTTTGAGCCAGTGCACACAGGCAGGCTGACCCAAGGAAAAACATGGAGATTCTGATAACACTTCTGAATTCCTGCCTGGAACTTGACTACAATAGTAGAAATTACAGTCAACATCCAGGGCTGTAAGGTAACCTTGAAGATATAGTCATGAGCCAAGAATAGAAAAGCTGAAAAAAACAACCCTGAATCCCTGGTTACCCTCTGGAGCCCCTATCTCAGCCGTGGACCGCCACCTCCAGACTTCAGAACAGGAGAAAGAAATAACATCCCCTGTGTCTTGTCCATCACTGTTTCTGTTCTGGGTTCTGCAGGAGGACATGAAGGCTCTTCCAGTCTGGCATCCCTGCGTCCTCATCTCTACACCACCACCCATGCAGCCTCCCCCCAGCTCTGCTTTCCTGCTTTCATCCAAGGTTGTTGCTCAGCGTGTGCCCTGGCACTGAGCTGTGCATTAAGAATACAACAGAGCAACACAGAGCCAATTACTGCCCTTGCAGGAGTTACAGTCTTCGGGGGAGCGGTGGGGATCAAGGACTGATCCCACAAACATGTAATCATAAGGCCTGATAAATGCTAGGAAAGACAAGTGTATGGGTGTCTGGTTTAGTCTGGAAGGTAAGGACAGGCATCACTGAGGTAGCGTTTGAGCTGGCATTTGAGGGATGAGTAGGGACTAACAAGGAAATGGGGAAGGTAGAGAGATCCCAGGAAAGAGCAGGACTATGTTAGAATATAACTCAAGCACACGTGTGAAAATACCAAGGGTAGTGATATAATAGCAAAAAAGGAACCAACAGGTACGATCTTCTAAAACAGTAGAGAGGGGAAAAGATGAAATAAAGATAACTTGATCAATCCAGTAAGAGGCTGAAAAAAAAGACAAATGGAAAGAAAAACATGTAGGAAGAGAAGAGCTAGTAGAATTTCAGTAAACATGTGAAACCTAATTATATCCAAGAGCACAATAACACAATGGGGGAAAATATACCCGGCAAATAAATACCAGTCAAAGTAAAGATAGTTTAAAATTGCCCATATCAGAAATACAGGTTTTAAAGATAAAATGCTTTCCAGATAAATTCACTATCTAAAAAAGATCCAATTCATTAGGAAACACAAATGTGTCCAAACCTAACAAAATGGTTTCTAAATATAAAAAGTAAAAATCTGCAAAATTATAAGGCAAATTGGCAAATGACAGTTAATGATGGAACACATTTCTCTGACTGATTGATTCCACGGGAGGAAAAATACGAATCTAGATATCCTGAGAAAAACAATGATCAAGATTTACAAACAATTATTAAGATTTACAAAAATTAAGCAAGTCTCAATGAATTCTTAATATTCCATATCATACATTTAGGTTACAAATCAATCATTTTTAAGTATATTTTGTGGATTATGCTATTACAGTTGTCCCATTTTTTCTCCCCTTTATTTCCCTCTTCCCCGCATCCCCCATCCCACCAGGATTCCCCTCTCCTTAGTTCAAGGAACATATAAGTTCCTTTGCTTCTCCATTTCCTATACTGTTCTTAACCTCCCCTTGTCTATTTTGTACCTACCATTTATGCTTCTTATTCCCTGCACCTTTTCCCCCAATCTCCCCTCTAACCCTCCATGTGATCTCCATTTCCATGACTCTGTTCCTGTTCTAGTTGTTTCCTTAGTTTGTCTTTGTTTTTGTTTTTGTTTTTAGGTTCAGTTGTTGATAGTTGTGACTTTGTTGTCATTTTACTATTCATAGTTTTGATCTTCTTTTTCTTAGATAAGTCCATTTAGCATTTCATATAATAAGGGCTTGGTGACGATGAACTCCTTTAACTTGACCTTATCTCAGAAACACTTTATCTGCCCTTCCATTCTAAATGATAGCTTTACTGGATAGAGTAATTTTGGATGTAGGTCCTTGCCTTTCATGACTTGGAATGCTTCTTTCCAGCCCCTTCTTGCCTGCCAGGTTTCTTTTGAGAAATCAGCTGACAGTCTTATGGGCATTCCTTTGTAGGTAATTGACTCCTTTTCTCTTGCTGCTTTTAAGATTCTCTCCTTATCTTTAATTTTGGGTAATGTAATTATGATGTGCCTTGGTGCATGCTTCCTTGGGTTCAACTTCTTTGGGATTCTCTGAGCTCCCTAGACTTCCTAGAAGTCCATTTCCTTTGAAAGATTGGGGGGAGTTCTACTTCATTTTTTTTCCAATAATTTTTCCATTTCTTGCTCTTCCTCTTTACCTTCTGGCACCCCTATGATTCAGTTGTTGGAACATTTAAAGCTGTCCCAGAGGTTCCTAAACCTTTCTTCATTTTTTTGAATTGTTTCTTCATTCTGTTCTGGTTGAATGTTTATTTCTTCCTTTGCTCCAAATCATTGATTTGAGGCCTGGTTTCCTTCCCTTTACTGTTGGCTCCCTATATATTTTTCATTTCACTTTTCATAGCCTTCATTTTTCCCTCTATTTTGCAACCATACTAAACGATTTCTGTGACTGTTCGGATTACCAGCATCTGATAGGCTGGCTATGTCTTCATTGCTTAGATCTTATTTTGGAGCTTCGATCTGTTCTTTCACTTGGGCCATGTGTCTTTGTCTTGGCATGCCTGTTACCCTTTAAGCAGTGGAACCTTAGGTATTTGCCAGGGCAGGTCAACCCACATTGCTGCCTTGTGGTGCTGTATGTCGGGGAGGGATCTGAGAGGGAACAATGCTGAGAGCCAGACACTTTCCCCACTATCCACAAGCAAACTGGACCCTTCTGGTGCTGATTCCCAGGTAGGTGGGTTTGTGTACATTCTAGGACCCAGTAGGTCTCTCCAACCCATATCAGAAATATAGGTTTTAAAGCTATATTTTTCCCGCCACCACAAACCCTACAGGTGTTTTCAATCAGAGGCTCTGAGTCCTTATTTCTCTGTACTGGAACCCTGGGTTGCATGATCTGTCTCACTCCGCAATTGTTCCTTCTGGTTTATCCACATACAAATGTGGGGCCACAGGCTCTGCCAGCCACCACCTCGCCAGCTTGGTCCTTCAGTTAATGTGTAGTGGCAAGTCCTCTCCGCCACAGCTGCCTGTCTCCGCCTCCCCCACTGGTCTGGATGAATGTTTCTTCTTTAATTCCTTGGTTGTCAGACTTCCACACAGTTTGATTTTCTGGCAGTTCTGGTTGTTGTTGTTTCTTTTAAATTTGTTGTTGTCCTTCCTTTGGTTGTGCAAGGAGGCAAAGTGTATCTACCTATGCCTCCATCTTGGCCAACAAATTAATCATTTTAAATAAAACATTGAAAATATTTCACCTTTGTTAATGGTAAGCCACATTTCTAATGCCACATAGAACATGGAAGAAAATGGAAATCAGAGAAATTCATATTTTGTATGAAAATTCAACCCAAACTTAGTTGATGTAGGTAAAGTAGTATTTACAGAGAATGCCTAATGTACTTCCATTAGGAAAGAAGGACTGAAATTGATGAGCTGAAAGTCCAATTCAAGAAGTCAGAAAAAGAAAATAGCAAAGGGAAATAACATCGTTATTATCACATATTGATGAAAGATCATAACGTTACAAAGAAAGAATCAACAATAGCAAAACTATTTTAAAAAATAAGTTTAATGAAATAGACCAACCTCTGGAGATATACATATGTATATATTTCACTAGAAAAATTTAGCTTTAGAAAACTAAAGAAGAAATTAGAATTTAAATACACTCACAATCATTAAAGAAACTGAATCAGTGAATATGTAATAAGTAAAACAGTTTAACAATCCTATTTGGTTTTCTAGGAAGATTCTACCAAATATTCAAGACACAATTAATACCTATTTTATCAAAGTTACTCTAATGAATAGAAAAGTCATGGGCCAAACTCTCAAAAACACACGGACGATGTTTTATGACTAGAAAACATGCTAATGTAATTAATCATCTCATCAACAGACTAAAGAAAAACCATATGACCACTTCAGCGGCCACATAATATGCTTTGATGAAATTGAACATGTATTTATCATTTAAAAAAACTCTCTTAGCTATTAGACTGGTAATAAAAGGGAATTAGAGGATCTACAAAAAAAATCAACAAGAAACGTCATATTTACTTGTGAACAGTCAGAGATGTTCACCTGGAGGGAAGACGGAGACAAGCCTGCACATGTCGGCACTCTGCTCAACACTGAAATGGTCGGTCGGAAAGCGTCTGGCAAGAAAACTTGCCCTTTTCTTCCTTCAGGTCTTTCTGGCTGGTTGAATAATTCAAGTGACATACAGCAGATTAACGGGAGAAAATCAAATTTTAATATGTGCATATGGAGGAATTCACATAAGCATGAAAATTCCAAAGACACCAGGCAAAATGAGGTAAATATGTCATTTTGGATTAAAAAGGGGCATCATACAGGTCAATGACAAAGCAACATATGGTAAACAAGTTCACGCAGGGCCACCCGGAAAGGAGGGGAAAGGAAGGGACTCTAGAGTCAGAGATTTTGGCTTGGGTCCTCCCTGTCTGCCCCACGCTTCATTCACCTGTGCTGAGGTGACTGTGCTCAAGTTCCTTCCTGAAGCAGGTTTTCTACCTGAATTCCTTTAGGTAGGTAAAGGGCAGGTAAAGACTCCTCCTGCGTTTGTAGGGCATTAATTGTTTTCAGCTGTAAATAATCTCCATGCCCGGGGGTGGGGGCACATTCTGGGGAGACTCATTCCTGACCCCCACAAAAGGACATTGCAGACAACATAATTGTTTCCAGTAAAAGCACTTAAGAACATCTACAGATAAATAATTAGAAGAAAGAAAAAGTTCTGTAAGTCTGCTGGGTAGACTCTCAGTACACAAATCAATAGTGTTCCCATAAACCAGCAGCAAATATGAGAAAAATATAATTGAGAAAAGATAACATTAACAATAAAAAAATCAATATGTTACCTAAGAATAATTTTGGCAAAGATATGTTGGACCTTTGTGGAAAACTCATAAAACTGCATTTAAAGATCCTAAAGAAAGCCCAGGTAAACTGAAGCTATCCTACATTTCTGTATGGAATGTTTCAGTATGTAATATCTTGAATATTTAATATTCATTCAGAAAATCCATGCTCCCCAAATTCATTCTTAAATACAATGCAGATGCAATCAAAATCTCAACTGGCTGCATGGAACTCAAGTAGATCATAAAATTTATAAGCAAGGCACGATCACAGGTCTGAGAGTGGTTAAGGGATTTCTGCAGAAAATGAACATGGTAGGTGGGAGTCATAAAGTATCAATATCGCTCATAAAGCTGTAGAAATTAAGACAATGAGATACTAGCACAGGGATTGACTAAGAGAACACAACAGAGGGCTTATAAACAGACCCATACACATGCTGTCTTTGACATGAGACAAAGGGCTCCCTGGGGAGAGGTGGCACTCAATAAATGGGCTAAGACAAGTGACAACCCAGGTGGAAAAACACTGAATTAGAAACTTCCCTCAAGCCATTCATAGAAATAACCTCAAAGTAGATTAAAGCTAAAGTAGAAAGCGTTAAAACATTAAGGAAAACACATAAGAAGCTGTCTATGTGACCTCTGGATAGGGAAGCAGTTTTCAAAAGACCAGCCATAAAGAAAAAAAATCAATACAGCAAACAACATTAAAGGTTAGACCTTCCAAGTGATGAAATACAACTTAGAGGCAAGCCACAGCCTGGGAGAATTCTCAGTGCATACAATTGGCAAAAGCTGATGGGCCGAATATATGGTCAAACTCCTACCAATCCGATGGAGAAGGAGAAATAGAAAAACGTGCAAATGAAATAGGAAGCTCAGTGGCCAATAAACATAAGAAGAGACTACAACTTCCCTAATAATCATGGAAACTTAATTAAAACAATATGGCACCATGTCATACCAATCAGATTGGCAATAATAAAAAAAGTCTGGTGATACCAACTGTTTTCAAATTTTGGCAAGGGGAACTTTAGAGGTGTAAATTGGTAAAATCACTTAGGAAAGCGTTTTGGCCACTCTTGTCAAGTTAAAAATGTCCATTGTAGCCCAGCTGGCAAAGTTGCAGAGGACATGCCATATACTGCCAGTTTACATAAAGTATTAAACCAAAAAATCATGTTATATAGCGTATGAATACACACACAGTAGTCAAATAGCACAGAAATGATAAGCACTAAGCTCAGGTTGTTTATCTGGGGGTGGGGCTGGGGGTGGGCAGAGATTGTGAAAAGATAAACAACTTTATCTGTGATTCTGTTGTTTTTCCATTTAAAAAAACTAAGAGATGAAGCAAATATTGAAAAATGTTAAGGCTAGATAAAACTGGTTTGGTGGGTGTTCATTAGATTACTGTCCTTCTCTGCATGCTCACAAAATGCCTTAATTCAATGAAGAAGGTTGATGGGAAGTAAGGAAGTGCCGAGGGTAGGCAGAGGAAGCTCATTAGAGCAGTTTTGTCCTGAAGAGGAACAAAGAAACTGGTAGCAGCTGGAGGGATGTGAGCACAGAGGGCTATTTTTCAAAGTGGATCATTGAAATCATGTTTATACATTGATTGAAATACCTACATGGACAGAGAGAAATTGACTATGTGGTAGAGAAACAAGATAATCCTGGAACAAAAGCCTTGGAAGGATAAGAGGCAACAGAATTTGTGTTTGGAGAGCCGGGGCTGTCTTAGCATAGTCGTAGGAGAGAGGACCAAGGCAGAGGGGGCTCAAGCAGGAATGGAAGTTTTGCTGGTGCAGATGAAGACCTGCCCTGCTAAGAACTTTTGTTTGTTTTCCTAATGAAGTGCAATCTTCCCTTGTATCTGAGGGGATTGGTTCCCGGGCAACTCTACCCTGCCCCCATCTGCAGATGCTCAAATCCTTTACATAATGTGGTCTAGCATTTTCATATGTCCTATGCACATCTTCCCATATACTTTAAATCATTTAAATGGTTCTGCTAGTGCTGAGAAAGAAATGGTCCAAGAGAAAAAAGACATGAGGGTCCAATTATGACTGTTTTCTTGTCTATCTCTAAGGGTTTTGCTCTGAGTATCCTATACAGCAACTCATTTCATGCTAAACTCTATTGAGAGACACATTTTCCTGCTCAGAATCTCAGGCGATCAGAGAATATTCCAAATATTTGCTCATCTTGCTCAAAGATTCACTAAAATATCAACATCTATCAGTTGATTTCTATAAAATAGTTTGCTTATCTATAATATAAAAAATGTTTGTTGCCAAGTTTATCACTTTTGGAACTGCAGTATTATGGGGGTCACTTTCTGCCTCTCTCTGCCACACACACCCACACACACCTTTTCTCTTCTGTTGGGATCAGATTTTCAGTTTTGTGCGTGAATGAAGGAGCCTTCAGTGGAACAGGAACTGAGGAAGCATTTCCTCTGGAGTAACACAAGACCGTGTTGACCACTGTTCACTGTCCTTCTTCCCAAACTTCCCGGATCAACAAGCAGAGGCACAATTACTTACCCATGCCAGCATAAGAGCTACAATAATATGTTTCACCTTTCCCTACCCTCGTGACATGTCATTTCAACTCACCCAGTGAAACACGTCAGGATCTCGGGCACATGAGGAAATGGTATGTAGGCACCTCATTTCCAGAAAATTGCACCACACCTTCTAGTGCCCACCAAGACAAACACTGCCACACTCTCTGAATGGGCTGGATTGCCTGCTATTTCACTCTCCGGAGTCTCCTGCAGTGATTCATCCATAATGGTGACTGCTTCGATGAGGTCACGAATATCTGAGGCTGGGGCCATCCACAGTGAAGTGTCTTGTAATGTGTCTTTTGTAGAGCTGACATGTATTGAGTTTCCTGCTTGCCAGGCTCTGGCCTCAGAGGTTTAAACTATTAACCCTGTAGATCCCTCCCAATAACTCCAGATGCTGGGAACCTTGTTATCATCACTTCCCGGATGAGAACCCTGAGCATGGAGAGCTGACATCATTTCCCCCACAATGAAACAACCAGGAGGCACGGGGGGATTCAGGTGGCAACACTGCTCCACTGCACACTAGCCCAGGGTGTGGCCAGCATTTCCTGTAAAGGTCAGATAGTAAATATTCTGGCTTTGTGAGCCACACAGTCTCTGTTGTAACTCCAGACACTACACGACCTAATTGTGTTCCAATAACACTTCATGTGCAAAGGCAGGCAGAGGGCCACACCGGCCCCCAGGCAGTTGATACCTGCTCCAGGAGAAAGGACCTCCACCTTCAGCCTTTCTCAAAGTCCTCGGATAGCTTTGCACACATCGTGCAGGTGCCCCACGGCCCCCAGTGCTTCTGACTCCCCAGGCCTTTGGTGAGGCCCAGATATCGTGTAGCCTGTCTCCAGGTGACGTTGACATGATGGGTCTGGGGACCCCACTTGACCAACCACCGTCTAGAGGAATATTAACAAGCACAGCCAGTACATTATCTTCGGAAAGCAAATCAGAATTAATATAGAAGCTTGCCATTCCATGACTAAATCCCTATCATTTCCTTCCCCTTGCAGTCTTTGTTCTCAGGAATTTTGTTTTCTGGAACATCAGCTTTTCAGAAAGGGACCACGTTCCATCTTCTTGGTATTCATAGTGCCTGGCAGAGTGGCTTGTGTCACCAGGTGCTCAAAAATGTTTGCTTGTAGAATCAAAAGAAAATGAATGACTGTATTGCTGCCACATTAGATCATTTCCAACAATTTTTACATGTGACGACAATACTAAGGACTTGGCTAAATTGCTGTAACTCAGAGAATGACACTACCTAGTGTGGGGAAATCATTTGTTTTATACAGTAGTTCATTTTTCCCAGTTGACACATTAAGGAAAATCTACATTTCAAGACAGCGTTGAGTTTTGTCCAAGTCACATTAAATAGAGCCTGCTCGGAGCTTGCTTCTCCTTGCCTGTCAGGACACAGTTTCTCGGAGAGTAGGGACAAAAGGAGTTAGGTTATAGGTTCACAAAAGGCACTGACGAGCTAGGCAACGACAGAGCTTAGAGTTAAAAGGTCGGGATCAGGCTGACTGGACACGTCTAGAAATAACTCGAGCAGAGGACACCTGCTAGGACCGGTTCCCCTTGGAGTAGGTAAGAAGTAAGGAGCTACTTACACACCCCAGTGCTCTGGCCACACCACACAGGCACCAGGGCTCCGTGGGTCTCTTTACGTACAAAAAAATGGGTGAGAAATTAAAATGTCCTCCAAACTATTTGAATTCTTAAAGTGAAAATTTCATTTGGTTTCAAAATGTGACTTTCCTCTATTTTCCCCAATTCGGAGGAAAACTGAATCCTGCAGGAGAGTAAAAGGACTGCTCACTGTCTGTGGTACATACTCCTCAGGGCTTCCTTGTGTCCGAACGTTAATTTGAACTGACAAAACACTCTCGGCCCTTTAATTTCATTTTATTAAAAAAAAGGCAAATCTAACTTCTAAGCGTGTTTATTCTAGGTTTCATGGCTCCCATCCCCGAGGTCGGCAAGCAGACGGAGTTGAAGACAGAATGTGTAATTGCAGATGATGAAACTGCAAAATTAACATTACTTTGTTAATGTCGAGATAGGATTTGAGAGCCAGAGGGATTTTCAAGATCATTGATCTTAAACCTCATCTCACAGATGAAGACGCAGAGGCAGGGTTGATGAGGTGTCCTTCCCAGATTCACAGAGCCAGCTGGGGACAGGGCGACGCCCGATGCCCCTTCTCTTGGCACATCAAACAGGCCTCGCGCCCCTCTGCTCCACTACCCCCACTAACTCCTTACGGGAAAGGGGGTCTAACTTCTCCTTTGCTGCTTCACCTTCAAAAGTACAAGAGCGTGTTTGCACGAGTGTATAAAAGAGAGAGACAGAGAAGACGAGAGGAGAGAAGGTGTGGAGATGAGAGGAGGGGAGCAGAGGGAAGGGAGGGGAGGAGGGAAGAGACTGTTGGGGGACACATCTGCAATAGTTACTTCGCTATCTATTTTGGCCCACTATTTTGAAATAATTCATAATTTATCTGGATCTGTTAACAAAACATTGGACAAAGACCATGAAAGAATTCATTAAGAATGACTTAACCTTACCACATAGAGTAGTAAGGGTTTAATTGGGCTATATAGGACAGACATCCAAAATAACAGGGGCATAACGACGGGAGGTTTTCAGGTGAAAGCAGAAGCCAAGCTGTCATGATGTGACACTTCATGAACCCCGCGGGGCCTGGCTCCTCCTCCCACAGTTCTTCCATCCCACGTAGCAGAGTGGCGGCCCTTCCATTTTTGCTCTACAGCTAGCTGGCCTGGCAGAGTTTAAATTCACCTCGCTTGTGTGTCAAGCAGCAGTCAGAACATGCCAGCATTCTACATTTTCTGCCCACTTCCCTGACTATTGGTGACGGCATATGCTCTGCCTCCCAAGGTACTGCAGGTGACAATGGCCCCGGATCTTTGGTCACTGTATAACAAGGATCACCAGCCTTCCAGCCACTGAGATCTGAGTCTTTGCTGCTCTCTGTGACAATGTTTCCTCTAGGCCAATGACATCAGTTTGAAGTTCCAACAAAGGCAACTTTGCACTTTCAGGTATCAAAATCTGCTCTGCAGGTTCAGGTGTGTGTTACAGGGACCCAAATACCTGATGTGTAAGCACAAGAAAAGTTCAGTCCTTTCTCACCTAACATCTGAAGTGCAGCCACTGCTGCACAAGGGCGTCAGGCACCCAGGCTCCCCTGTCCCTGTGGCCAGCCATGCCTCAGTGACTGTCGCGCCTTCGTGACCCAACATTTCTTACACCATGTCCACCAGGAAGGAGGCATGAGAGGGATCCTGGGTCCTTGCTTGTTAAGGAACCACTTGGAGATTTCATACATCATTTCTGTCCCATCCCATCATTCAGAACAGAATCTCAAGAATGATGTCATTTTTCAGCCTAGTTTAGTGCTGGGGCAAAAATCAGGGTTTTTCATCACTATAGAAGAGGTCACTATTTTGGAACACAAGCAGTCTCTGCCATGCTATGAAATTTCTTTAATAAGCATAAATATTTTGAAAATAACCTATTAATAGTTTATAGATATAATTGCAGTGTGACTATACCATTTACCCCGAAGTCTCACTCATCTAGAATATTGGGGATGCTGCTGACAAGGAAATTCCTTATCCACAGTGTTGGAGCCACCTGACCCTTCACTGCCATCTGTACTCCCCTCCACTCCCAAACCACAGCCACCCCGCGCTGTGACACCCTGGGCTCTCCTTATATCTGAAATGACACTAGATCCAGTGAACAGCTCCTTAGGTCCACACTTTGGATATATCTGGTTTAACACTTTGTTTTAAATACCCACTAAGCTTTTATTTCCAATGGGCATAATTTTCTTGGGTAGAAAGTACGAGGTCTTTTTGTAAAAATATTAAAGTTGTGGGGGGTTTTTGCAGCCTTAATCACCTCAGCTCTGCTAGTTTTAGAGTTGGTGTCCTATTCTTCTCATATCTGAATCTATTGTTTGTGTTTTCTGCTGAGCTGTGCACGTGGTAGATTGTTCTTTTGTGATTTTTAAGTTCAAGTTGTGAATTTCTATTCAGTGGGACTCTACACGTGAAAATCCTGAGTGTCCTGGACTAAAAGATGCTCCACGGAGAGGGTTTGGGCATCCCAGGAGCGATGTCAGACCAGGGCTGCTTTTTTTTTTTTTTTTGCTGGTGACAATTTCCTCCTTTGGAGATCTCAGGGATAGTAATGTCAAACTCAAAACCTTCATGCAAGAAATCTGGAGGTTATCATTCAAAAGGGAAGATATTTCCTACCACGAGTCAGGGGGCAGATAGCTTTACTATCTCTGCTGGTGCGTGAATGTTTTACATACCCTTTCAGGGAGGATGTAGCCAATAGGATAGGACTGGCTTTTAGGATGGGGATGGGTGGGGGAGTAATTTCCTCATATTATCTTGTATGCCCCAGGGCCTGATTTTCTGTGACCATTAAAATGTAAGTCCCTTGGTTATTGGTTACCAAGGTACGCATGCCCCACAATACAACCACATACATTTCTATTCTTTCTTTATTTTTAGCCCTTGGGAGTTCCCATACTCTGTTGTGAGCTCAGCTCTGCATTTTAAAGATACTTAGTTTATTTTTATCCAGACTTTTCAGGTGTTCTGCAGGGCCAAGAGCTTCAGAACACCTAGTAGACCATGTTTCCAGAAAGAGACTATCAACCCCCTATTTCAGTCCTGTAGAAGCAAACCAAGTTACATGCTTCAACCTGATACATTGGAATGTAAGCAACAGACTAAAAGAAAATAGTTGCAACATTTGTCACAGACAAAGGCTTAGTGTGTTTGTACAAAAGGGCACAGCTGGCTATTTGGGCTGGATCCCAGATGCTCCTGGGTAGAGACAGCAGCTTATCTCCCCTTCTCCCGTTACTCACCCCACATCTGAAGCCTGGCAAATTCTCGCACATGAAGGACAAGCATCCACAGTGTGTATAGAATTGACACTACTGTTTTCCCACCCTGGAGAAGACAATGTCTCTGTTAACTCCAGAGAGTGTCCCAGACAATTGGCAGCTGTGTGACTTGCCTATGTGGCATCCTGATGATAGAAATGGACAAGTAGGAGCCAGAGCAAGATAGACAGAGGAAGTTAGAGAGCAGGCAGGTATGGCAGCTCACTAGCTGGGCTTGTTAGCATGTGAAGGAATTCCTCTGGGGTCTCCCAGAAGGAACAGGAGCAGATGCTTTGTAGTGAGCTAATCCTGGCAATCTGCCTGGTAGCTATTGAGCTCCCATAATTGATTGGGCCCCTCAAGCTAAGGGGAATTTATACTACTGAGACACGGACCATGTGGGTGATGCTAAATATATAGAATGCTTAAGAATAGAAAAATCCCAAATAAAAGATGAAGGAAAAATTAACTCCTAAAAGGAGCAACAAAGTAGATATCAAACCTAAAAATTAATCTTGCTCAAAAATTAAAAAATAAAATAAGATAACATTTTCATCTACCAAATTGAAAAAGATTATCAAATATACAAATATATGTACAAATATATATATATAATATGTGTGTATATATTTGTATATATGTATATATATTTGATAATCTTTTTCAATCGAAATTAATTGCTCAAAAATGTGTGTGTGTGTGTGTGTGTGTGTGTCTGTATTTGCCCTCTTATTTGTCTGACTGATTGGCATGTAAATTTGTATAAATGTTTCAAAGAGAAATACTTAGGAAGAACTTTTAAAATGAACACACAATTTCACTCACTCCGGATTAATTGAAAGAAATAATAAGAGGTGAGAGGTTTACTAAAACTGGGGACAGCCCTGACTGGTGTGATTCAGTTGAGTGAGTGCTGGCCTGTGAACCTAAGGGTCACGTTCTCAGTCTGGGCCACATGCCTGGGTTGCAGGCCTTGTCTCCAGTAGGGGACTTACAAGAGGTAACCACACATTGATGTTTCTTTTCCTCTTTTTCTCTTTCCTTTTCCCTCTCTCTAAAAATAAATAAATAAAATCTTTTTTTAAAAAGTGGGGGACAGACTTGTCATTGTGGCACTCATACAGAGCAGAAAGATAGAAGCAACATGAACATCACACAATAGAACAATCAAGTGTCATTCCATCCATTACATAACATGGAACCACTTGAATCTTACTATCTTCTCAAAGCCTATTTCAAGACATTGAAAGCTGTGCATGACATTCTTATGAACACCATTTACAACACAAACAATGTTGTGACATAGGTTAAAAAGACACAGGATGTAAAACAACATGTAAAAGATGTAGTTCTAACTTTGTGGTCTATAAAGTAAGCATTTAAAAAAAACAAGAAGAACTACATACACAGATGAGTGCTCATCACTTTCTCCGTTATGAACTTTTCGATGTTCTACATTTTTCACAAGGTACGTGGTTACCTTTGTGATCAGTGAAAGGGACGGCAAGCCTGCTGCTCTGATCACACAGTCTTTGTCAGCTGGGTTTCACCTCTCCCCTAGGAGATGTGCTGGGGTGGGGGGGCGCGGCTCTGTGGCCAGGCCA
This sequence comes from Tonatia bakeri, assembly GCA_004024845.1. Taxonomy (NCBI): domain Eukaryota; kingdom Metazoa; phylum Chordata; class Mammalia; order Chiroptera; family Phyllostomidae; genus Tonatia; species Tonatia bakeri. The sequence continues at coordinate 64,661 of PVIA01006702.1, forward strand.
GCCCCTCCCAGGCAGGCCCTCCCTGAGCGCTTCCCTGTTATTAAGAATTACATTTCTCATTTTTGTTTTATTTTTCATTTTCCTATGTTCTGAATCATCTTTTCCTGAGTGGTTCTGCTAGGTAGCAATTAATCACTCTTCATATCACTCCTGTACACACTAGATTAAACCAGGTGAAAGAGCCAATATTTATTAATATTTCGCAATAGAAAGCACTTTCAACTGGTTTGACCTACTTTAATTACATCTCTTCCCCCTTTAGTGAGAACTCTTTTTCATGATGGATTACAAACCCTGGTTAACTGGTGGCCCCGGGGGCAGTGGTGCCGGCACGGCTCCTGGGCTCTGAGCAACACTGTCACAGGAGGACAGAATGGTTGATTTTTAATTAGGTGTTTTTAAAAGAATCTTTTCCTACTAATCTAGACCATCAATTTAGAGAGTCAGACTGGAGTACTGACATAGCACAGGCTGTGTGTGTGTGTGTAGTCTCCTGCCTTCAGTTGAGAAAAATAAGTCCACCACCTAAAAAACAGACAACTTTCACATTTTATAAATTGATAATATTTGCAGGGTATTTTAAAAATAAATTTTAATTTGAAATATTAAAACCTACAGATGACTGGAAATTATGTAAAAACAGAAATCCAGTTTAAATATACGTACTTCACATTGGCATATGAGAGACGAGCATCTCAAATTATTCTGATTCCTCCAAGTAGAAGAAAAACAAAACGTAATCCAGAAACAAAAGCATAAACATCTAAGCAGTTCCTCAGCAATGATTAGAAACAGGTCAGATAATCACTACTTAATATAATCTTCATTCTCTTTATAATATTATATTGCTTTTAATGTTGGTTTAAGATATTTGATGCTCCTGGAATAAGAGTGAGTACAAAAAGTATCCCCCGGGCACGCAGTGGAGGTATGCACAGCGGAAGTTCGAAAGAGGGATTTGGGGTCTTGGGTCCAGAGAGGGTTAGACAGACTGAGAGAGGGATGGGGAAGAACAGAGCGGGCTGCGCCCCAGGACTAGGAATGGGGGGAAAGGAGGAAGCCGCAATGGGTTTGGGCACCCCCAACAGGACAGGAGGCAGAGTGGCAGGCTCCGTGTGCCAGAAGCCAAGAGAGGGAAGCAGGGCCAGGAAGAACAGAAATCAGCTCCAGGGATGCTGCTGAGAAGTCCGCTGAGTGGAGAACCACTCCCTTCTGGATTGAACAGTGTGACCTGATGACAGTGGCTTTACTCAGTGGAGGGACAAACGTCCGAGAGAAGGTGAGACAAGAAGTGGAGGGGCATAGACTGTTTTCTAAAGTTTTGCTGCACGGGGTAGTGGCAATGGCTCAAATCCTAACTTTCGTGGACAGAAAGAACTGTATGAAGAGGCCTAGTTATCTAAATATTACAATGTAACTAACAAGCTGTTATAGAAAAGATGCTTTATCATCATCTCTTGAAAAAATCCATTTGATGCAAGATGTTAGCATTAGATACAAAGGAGTAAAGCATACCTGGGATCCCTCTGAAGATTTCCCTACATTGCTTGTGAACATACAATTGTCACAAAATGTACCACAAAAGTTGTCATGACAGTTATCCTAGAAGTTAAGAAGAGACTTTAGAAAAAAATTTTAACATATATATATATAATTTAATATTTTATTTATTTATTTTCAGAGAGCAAGGAGGGAGTGAGAATGAGAGGGAGAAAAACATTAAATGTGTGGTTGCCTCTCATGTGCCCCCAACTGGGGACCTGGCCCACAACTCAGGCATGTGTCCTGACTGGGAATTGAACCAGCAATCCTTTGGTTCAGAGGCCGGCACTCAATCCACTGAGCTACACCAGCCAGGGCTAATATATATATTTTTAATTTTTATTGTACTTTTTTCATTACCATTTAGTCCCCTCACATCCCCTCCCACCGTAATCACCTCACTGTTGTCCACATCCATGAGTTCTTTTTCCATTTTGCTCAATCACTCCACACCCTAACCTCCCCACCTTAGCTGTCACTAATCATTAGAGAAATGCAAATTCAAACCACAGTGAGATACCATTTCATATCTGACAGAATGGCCATTGTTCTGTCAAACAACAAGTGCTCACAAGGATGTGGAGAAAGGGGAACACTTTTGCTCTGTTGGTGAGAATGCAGACTGGTGCAGCCACTGTGGAAAGCAGTATGGAGAGACCTCAAAAAATAAAAAGCAGATCTTCCTTTTGACCCAGCAATCCCACTTCTGTGAATCTATCCAAAGAAACCGCAAACATTTATTTGAAAGAACATAGGCACACCTATGTTCATTGCAGCATTATTTACAATCACCAAGATAAGAAAGCAGCCCAAGTGTCCATCAATAGATGACTGGATGAAACAACCATGGGACATTTACACAATGGAATACTACTCAGCCATAAAAAAGAAGAAAATTTGGCCCTTTGCAACAGTATGACGTGGAGAACATTATGCTAAGTCAAACAAGCCAATCAGAGAAAGATAAATACCATATGATCTAACTCATATGTAGAATCTAATGAATAAACCGAACTACCATGCAAAATAGAGACAGACTCATTGATAGAGAATAGGATAAAAAGGGATCTTTGGCCCCAACCAATATGGCTCAGCTGGTTGGGCATCATCCCGCAAACTGAAAAGTCATCGGTTCAATTCCCAGTAAGGGA